>JBANCY010000009.1:0-155035 GCA_037040045.1 Phorticella flavipennis
GGTTAGCGCACTGTCCCTCTAAACAAGAGGTCGTGGGCTCGAGTCCCGCTCATGTCGATAGGCATGACATAAAGCTTATTATTATTCTTGTGTCATATCGAAAAGAGTATCAACTCTTCGGCTAGCCGAAGTTAAAATTTTCTCACTTCCTAATAAAAATAGAAATAAGTTTCAAAATTATGTAAACTTGCTTTTTTGTGTATACAAAAAACAAACTTATTCTTAATTTCTATAACTATATCTATTTTTCTCTTTCCTATACAACTTGTACATGCTGCTTTTTTGGAACCATTAAATTATTAAACAACTTCAATCTTTAATAATAATAATAATTATATATGCAATAATAATCCATAACTATTTGAAAAACAAAGCTCTACTAAAAAAACAACTACGACAACCAGGTATATTATTATGAAAACTTTTGATATGTTTGTCTTTTCACTTATATAATACGATCTCCACATATATCTCTATATGTATTGTCGGATTTGTATGATTTTATTTGTAGTTACTAAAAACCGAAATCACTGACACATTTTCCACCTTTTGTTAATAATATATTATAGATATATGTGTAAACACCTATTTAGTATGTAGTTTAGTGTGTACACACTGCACGCCTGTCAGTGCCCGATGCTGTTGAGTGACAGACAGACGGCCGGACGGACAGGCGGACAGTTTCGTGAGTTGTCACTTCAAATGTTTAACGAACTCATTTAAAATACAACAAAAATACATTATTTTTGATTTGTTTTTTGGTTTTTTTTTCAAGTATTTTTGGATAACATCTTGTGATTTTTTCTAGAAGTGTTGAAAGAGAGGGTATGAGAGATAAATGATATAAAGCAAGTTTTAAGTAGGCTTTTAACTGTATGGGTTTTTAAGGATTAGATTATAGAGTTATAAAACGAATGAGATGAACGACAGCAATGACTACTGTGATATCTATGGGATCTATAGAATCAGGCTAATATCGGCACATAAATTATAGCGTATCTATCCATATACCTATAGGAAATGCAGTTTCTGTGGCTTTTATGTGAAATAAAGATTGTATGATAATTGAAGTTATAATTATGATGCTCAGGACGTCTATCATATGGATGTCATCTATGATACAGTTGGTATTTTAAGGAACCGTTCTATAGGAAACCCTATATTAGCTGAACACTTTCATTTAACTTCCGTGGATTAAACTTGTCAGACAGAGCTCCTCCTTATTTCCCCTAGAAACAAGGAATCAACCACAAAGTACCCTAAGAAACAGTGTCCCATTCCCATCTATATTTAGTCTATTGACATCTGCATTTAGTTGCTGGAAATGTCTTCTCGGAAGACGCCCCTCTTTTTCCTTTGGGGTTGGAGCTGATCTCGTTAGGCACAGCTGTCGTTTTGGAGGCTTATAAATAAACATTACTTTACTCTCTCCCTCCGGATCGGAAATTGTTGCTATTTTTAGTTGTGGCTCAGCAACAGCTTAGGTATTCTGTTTCCGTTTCAAGACATTGTTCATTCAGTTTCATTTGAGTTTTCAGTGTTTTCAGACGGTTTCAGTTCGAAAATTTTCCTTCTAAACTATTCGATTATGGAGGCCTTTACACGCACTTTTAACAAAACTTTTCACAAAACAAGCACAACAACCACAAAGCGAACAACACAAACATCCACAAGGTGTTTATCAAAATGATTGTATAACTAGTTTGCTATATCTTTTTCCTTTAAATATTATGATTTTTGTTTTATAATGAAATACTTTCTATGATTTCAGCTCAACGACAAACTCGGCGCTGCCTTCTCGAGTAACGAAGCCACAGAACTATGTATCGGACATTAGCTCTCCATTGATACAGGTAAGATATATTATCTTATAGACATAACTATATATTTCAACTGAACTGTTTTATCTTTTAACTATTAACAGGATGAGGGCGATAACAAAGTGCTGAAGCTGCGCTTCGACGTCAGCCAATATGCGCCCGAGGAGATTGTTGTCAAAACTGTGGATCAAAAGTTGTTGGTAAGAAAAACTATATATTAGAAGATCTTCCTATCTTTCTATGAATGGATTTAGGATTTAGATTTAGGAATATATTGTTAATAGTAGTTAGTAGAGTTTCCTTCATTTTTCACACAGAAGCTTTCGAAACATAAGAAATAGCTGGTTCCGTCTGGTTGGCTTCTTTAACTATCCGGTTGATATTGGCTGAAGACCTTAAGATCTCAAATAGTTCTTATCATATTGGACAAGTTTTATCAAGTATTATAAAGAACCCAATAAACCATTTTATGGTCTCATCTATTTGATCTATAACAGATAATTCCAATTTATATGGATCAGTCACATAAGTAGATAATAAGCTAAAAAATACATACTCAGAAACTAATTCGATTTTATCATTTCCATATATTCCAGGTGCACGCCAAGCACGAGGAGAAATCAGACACAAAGAGCGTTTACAGGGAATACAATCGCGAGTTCCTGCTGCCTAAGGGTGTTAATCCCGAATCCATACGCTCATCCCTCAGCAAGGATGGTGTACTGACCGTGGATGCCCCATTGCCTGCACTTACCGCTGGTGAAACTTTGATTCCCATTGCGCACAAGTAGAGCTTCAGCGGATATCATCGGTTAAATATCATCCAAAAACTCCAAAAAAACAAAATCCTATCCACTTCTCCATTACACCGAGGCCGTAAACAAAAATCCAAAACGCCGTCAGCGTATTTCTAGCACCTACTAAACATAAAGAAGAATTGATCACATCAAAATCGGAGAACAGAACAGAACATCTAAAGGAATATATTATTTAAAATTTGTGTTTTTTTTTTGTCGGAATTAAATGCTAAAATATATATTATACTGACTTACTACTCATACTTAACTGTAATAACTTAAGTGTAATGAAAATTATTATTATTATTAAATTTGATTAATTTAATTCGTATTCATAAACGTCTCTTATTTCGTTTGGGCCAACTTTTAGATGTACTATCCGGGTTTTCCACAATTTCCAGGTCTCAATGTTTTTTTTCTGAAATTCAACGGGAATTGCTAGTCCAAGTATGACTCCCTTCAATGCTCCCCCAATGTTCTCCTCCAGCTGTTTCGATTCGATTCCTAAAACTGCAACTTTTATAAGGTTCTCTCCTTCCTCAGCAGCTAGGGCGCTTTTCAGTATGTAAAACTTTCTAAAACTTGACAAAATTCGATCCAATTTCTGTTTGTAAAGATCTCTCCTTCCTTAGTTGTGAGTGCGTTTCTCAGTATTTAAAACTTTTCCAAAAGTTTGTCAAAATCCATTCCGATTTCCAAGCGGCATAAATTTTTGTTCAGGATTTGCCTTCGATATTGATGACAATTAAATACAATTTCGTATTTTTTGTTTTCTTCAAAAATAGTTTGAATTTTATTATCTCAAAATCGATACCAACAAAATTTGCTGCATAAATTTCTGGACAACGTCATTTCATTTAGTTGGTGATTTCAGTTTCACAATATTATCGAACGTTAAGTTCCTGGTAGAGTCAGATAAGCAGATCCTTCAAGAGCTTCTGGCCGAAAAACAATTTCTGCGATCTTGTTTCGACGAGCATCCCGGAAATTTCATTCAAGTTTCGAGTTTTTGGGCTGGAAAGACTTCAATGTTTTCGTTTTGTTAATGGGAATATGGGGGTCGGTTGTTACCGAATATGAGTTTTAGATCGGAACATACTGAGTAACAAACATATTCGGAATCTCAAATAATACAGGAAAAACAAGTACAAGTACATTCTTAGGCATGATAGAAACATAAGCATCAGTTATAGAAGGATTGCGGGTTTGCGTAGGAATTAGTGAGTATGTCAGTGAATCGGTAGGCTCGCTCTAACCAATGTGGAAACGCATCTTGCTGTTGCCTCTAATACATACCCCTAGGTATGTACGTCATGTTTTCCGACATTCGTTTTATTGTGTTTTTGATGAAATTATATATGTGCATATTATCCATTTATGAATTTTTTAAATGACTTTTATCAAATCAGCTATTGAGAATGCAACCGCAACAGCCGGACTCAGCAAATAGCAAAGATAAGTCGGAGGATCATTTGCGTTTACCACCAGCGATATTAACCGAGGATCCCCGCTACCGCATCAAGCCCATGCAACAGGTGATATCAGCACTGATCGGAGGTCTGATAACCACATTTGTGGGTAAGTAAATAGGCAAATGCAACTCGGATTGCTACAGATCTTTCAAAACTGGCAATGTGAACATGTATATGTATATATATATATATATAGTGACGCCACTGGAGGTTGTGAAGACCCGCGTCCAGACCCAGGCACAGGGAACAATGCGAAAGAGGACGGTTGTCTCCAAATTGTGCTATGTCTTTCATAACGGCCTCATGACGCACGTCTGCAAACCGAATAGCGAATGTGTGGCCAAGCAGGCTCCAAATGTTCCAAACTTGCGTCCACTCCGCGGCGCCATGGTAGGTCGAAGACCGGGGAAACTCCCGAGACACGCACCTGATCCCAATTGAAAATTGATATGAATAGTATAAGTTTGTGCAAATGTCTGTAACAGGCAGAAGGAGACGTGCCACACCCCATAAAGTATATATATTCTTGATCAGGATCAATAGCCGTCTGTCTGTCTGTCCCCGCCGGCCCTAGAGACTATAAGAGCTAGAGCATTCAAATTTCCTATGAAGAGCCGTATATACCATACGCAGATCAAGTTTATTTTTAATTTTGGATTCGTCTTCCGATAAAATGGCCTTAACTTTGGCATTTATAGACCTATCGGCAAAAAATTTGGTATATAGAGTTATGAATAGAAACTGCAGAATGAACTATCCCAAAATGTTAACACCCCCCTCAATTATTCCGGAAAGTGACGAAATGTATCTTAGAGCCACAATTTGCGTGCTAGAGTCATGGAATATGGTATGTTGGTGTCCATAGATCCTACGTAAAGTTTGCACAGTTGGGATCAGGGTATCTTGTAGTCGAGCTCACTCGACTTTCATACTTGTGTTGTTTTCCAAATTTGCTAAATTAGGTGTATTGGCTCTACTAATGCTTCAACTGGTTTCCATTTTACAGGATGCCTTTGTTAAGATCATATGCTCCAATGGCATTAGTGGCCTTTGGTCTGGATTAAGTCCCACTCTCGTATCGGCCTTGCCGTCGACCATCATCTATTTTCTCACCTACGAGTACCTGAAGCAATCTTTTGCCAATCTGTATTTCGTATGGCAACCAAATAAGCGTGTGGAAAATGTACCTGGAGATCAGAAGATAGTGAAGACGTCGGGCGACGCCCGCCTATCGCTGCCATATCTGGTACCCATGGCATCGGGTATTTGTGCTCGCACAGTTGTGGTGACGGCAATAACACCATTGGAGATGGTGCGCATCAAGATGCAGTCCGGCTATATGACCTATTCGGAACTATGGGTGGTATTGCGTTCCCTGATCAAATCCCATGGCTTGCTGGGCCTGTGGCGCGGCTGGCCACCCACAGTGATGCGAGATGCACCCTTCTCGGGCACCTATTGGGCTGCTTATGAGTCGATGAAACGGGTATGCAATGTGACGGAGCCAACCTTTTGGTTCAGTTTTGTAACGGGCGCAGCATCGGGAGCGGTGGGTGTACCAAAGAAGGGCCTGCCAAAATATGTTAATTTAACTATTGTTTTTCGTAGTTAGCAACATTGGTAACGATGCCGTTTGATTTGATAACGACACACACACAGATTGAACTTGGACAGGATGTGCTCTATTCGGAGTCATCGATGAAGGGTGGCAGCACCGTGAAGCCCAAGCCATCGGTGTTTTCACGCCTTGGCTTGATATACCGCCAGCAGGGTCTTAAGGGTCTCTATGTTGGTGTTATGCCCCGTATGCTGCGTGTGGTGCCCGCCTGTGCAATTATGATATCGGCATTCGAGTATAGCAAATCGTTCTTCTTTCACTATAATCTCGATCTACACGAAACGGGTATGTGTTGAAAAACGATAGTTAATTGCGCCCAAGGTGGCCACACTTGTACCCTTATCGATAGTTCTCTAACGCACACGCCACACGCCCCACGCGCAAAAGCTCGATGTTTAAGCGTTGTGTTGTCGTTTCGATAGCCAACTATATCGATGTGTTCATGTCATTTAAACGATGACTTTGAAACAGCTGTTGATATATTGTGTAGCTATCGATAGTTCATACATCCCAGAGCAAAAACATAAAAAAAAACATAAAAAAATATGTGTAAAAGTATTTTATTTTTTTGAGGATTCAGTGAGTCCTCATTTACTCAATCTTTACAAGTCGCTTGAATGACAATTGTAACGCAACCGTCTGCACAAGTCTAACCATCCGCACGCACACATTAGGTTACCGACGAGCCCATTGACGCGCCAAAGCATGCCGGAATCAAAGACGAAGACAGATCCCAGAGCCGCTGCGCCGGATACGACGTATGATGCGGCATCAGCCATTCAGACACAGTCGAAGTTCAAGATGACAGATCCCAGATTTCGTATACGACCCATGCAGCAAGTAGCCTCCGCGTGCACCGGTGCCATGATAACCGCCTGCTTTAGTAAGTATTATTCCGATGTCTGATTATACTATATGCCGATATGGTGTAATTGCACTCGGGTAGGTCATACGAATTATCACCGAGGTGTTATCAAGCCCTCCTAACTAAACTAACGCTATCTATATAGATATCTTGCCCGCAATATTTGCCGACAAGTGTTCATCGATCATATTTGACTAGTTTCTCTTAGCTTTCTGAGAGGGACTAGCAGATACCCTATACCAAATGTAATACTTTCTGTCTCCATTGCAGTGACACCTTTGGATGTAATCAAGACGCGATTACAGGCGCAGCAGTCGGCACTATTATCCAATAAATGCTTTCTGTATTGCAATGGCCTTATGGATCACATTTGCCCATGCGGTCCTAATACGCCCACATCCACGGCCTCGCCCACAACCACCATGCCAGCTTCATCCAGTCCTGCATTTAATAAACTAACACCGGCAACATCCTCGCACTTTACGGGTACCATTGTGAGTAGTAACTGCCTGTGACCTGTAACCACCTGACTCATGATCCACTTGTTGATTCCCGGTTTTCCTTTCAGGATGCATTCATTAAAATAAGCCGTTCGGAGGGAATTGGCTCACTTTGGTCTGGATTGAGTCCAACACTAATATCAGCTCTGCCCTCGACCATCATCTACTTTGTGGCGTACGAGCAGTTCAAGGCACGCTTCATCGACTTCCATTACAAGTACCTGTCGCCCGTCCAAGGTTCACCCTATGGCCGTGACATTCCAATGCTGGTGCCTTTATTGGCGGGAATATCGGCCCGCATATTATCTGTCACGTTTGTTAGCCCCATCGAGCTGATACGCACCAAGATGCAATCCCAGAAGATGACCAATGCCGAGATGTTGAGCTCGGTGCGTCAGGTGGTGCAATCGCAAGGTATATTGGGCTTATGGCGCGGCCTGCCTCCGACTATATTACGCGATGTGCCCTTTTCGGGCATTTACTGGACCTGCTACGAGTTCCTCAAGAGTAGTTTTAATGTCGTTGAACCAACGTTTGGCTTTAGCTTTATAGCTGGCGCTATTTCTGGTTCCGTAAGTATCCCCTAACATATTCAATATTCATATGAAATATGTATACAATCTCTTCCTGTTTTAGGTTGCGGCCACAGTCACCACACCGTTTGATGTTATCAAAACTCACGAACAAATCGAGTTCGGTGAGAAATTCATCTTCTCAGGTAGGGGTCAAATGATACTGCAACACGTAGGTAGTAGTAGTAGCTGAGCTGATGCTTCGGTTTGCCTTACGACAGATAATCCACCCAAAAATGTGCCCACCAAATCGGTAACAGAGCGATTGTCCACCATTTATCGTTTGAATGGCTGGCGGGGCATATTCTCTGGACTTGGGCCACGACTCTTTAAGGTGGCGCCGGCCTGTGCCATCATGATATCGACATTTGAATATAGCAAGGCCTTTTTCTATCATTACAATGTGGACCAATACAATCAACAACAAATTCTGGCGAACAAATTCTCAGCGGAAAAGTCGAACACGGTTAAACCTTATAACACAAGTGCGAAGGAGTGAAAGTAGTACCATATCAGCTTTCCCATGTGCCTGTACATATGTAAATTAATATCAAAGTTACAAAACAACATCATCAATGGGTTACAATAGTTTGCGTAGTATACATTTAAGCTTCAGATCCATTGTAAAATTGATTGAGCGAAAATAAAATTCTTGTTTTTATTTGAAAAATTGGATGAGTTATTTGTTGATTAATACATAAATCCTGTAAATAGTGTTGAAACTTGCAAATAAATGTACAGAAATGCATTGAAATTTTAAGAAATGATGTTTGATTTCTATACCCTATAAGCCCATTTGGGGAAAAATTCCTTCACTGGATAACTTTTATATGTGGGTGAATTTCAAATCCTACGCCGCAACCTAGTTTTTCTAGGAGGGTCATGAGCGGAACTTGAACTCGAACCTCTTGTTTGGCGGGACTGTGCGCTATCCACTGCCCCACCGAGGCCCCATAGAGTATATTCAATTCTTGATCAGTCCGTCTGTCCGTCGGCAACAAAATGTGCTACGACTCCAAATTTTGTTCGAAATTTGGTATGTAAGTGCCATTGAAACTATGCAAAAAGTGGCATCAAAATTTTTACCATCTTAAATTGGTACCCTCTAAATTTAATAGGTGCTTATCTTTTTCACAGAGCATATCATAATTATATGCATTTATGAATATATATTAATAACTTTTATTAGGAAATACTGAAATCATAAACACCGTAGTTATAAGACGTAGAAATTGCCCAAATCGGGTCAAAATGGCAAAAGGTGAAAAATGCATTGTCACCTGGCGGCTAAGCTATTCAGGATATATGGCATGTCGTTTCTAAAATTCAGGGATCAGGGTATTACGCAGTCAAGCACTTTCGACTGCAGCATTTTATTTTGTTGCTTTTCAAACATTGGCGCCAATGCAATGTATGGAGTTGTCAAATTTATCGAAATATAAATTTCGATAAATTGATATTTGCTGACATTTAATTAAAGTGCATGTCATACAATTAGTTTTTCAGCTTTGTGACATTTGCCACTTGCGTTCGGAAAATTAAGAAAAATGGTTTCGTGTCGCGCACTTAATTTGGGGGTAAAATACGGCGTAAAATTGTACGGGCGGCTTTATAACGGTGCCCGCCGATTATTTACCAAAACAATGCGCGGAATTGCAAGAATGTTATCGATGTATGTCGGAACCACGTGCAAGCGGGTTGCGGTTCGCACGGGCAAGTTCTTCGGGAAACGCGTAAATAAACAGGCCAAGATCGTTGACGAGACAAATTTGAATATCAATAGACAACCGGATTATAACTTGATCGAGGAGCTTGAAACAGCTGCCGAAATAATTGTAAAAATTCCAGAGCCTCTAGAAGGGAACACAACCAAGGCAATTGCCACAAAACCAGCTGAAACTATGGAGACAACAAGCACAGAGAAACCACCTCCAGTGGGTGAATCGCAAAAACCCACCAAATCGAAAGCCAAGAAGATGGTCAGCCCAGAGTCCATTATACCGCGTGGTCAGCCCAAATCAAATCGTCCATGGAAGACGCCCAAGAAAAAGTAAGTGACAAAGGCAAGCTATGGGATCTGGGGCTGGGCGAAATCTCTGGTATTTGCTAGTTATTATTATTATGTGACTATAACAAGCCTATCGGGTCACAGCCTGACGCAGCACCCTCGACGCGCCCCTGTTTTGGGTAACACCAAGCGTAGACAGGTCACCTGGTCACCTGGTCTTGCCAACTCATCCGGGATCGTGCTCACCGTCGACTGCCGTGTCAAACACCTTACGATTGGGATAGTCTTCCTTCATACGAGCCATGTGACCCAGCTAGTGATGGCCTTCACTCGGCTGACAATGTCAGTATTGCAGCAAATCGGACCAAAGCATCTTTCTCTCGAGCATCAAATACCTTACGAGGCGGAGTGTCTTCCTCTATACGAGCCGGCGCAGTCCATAATTTCTCACTCGACAGACTACGTATGTATTGCCATAGACATCGTACAGCTCATGGTTCTGTCGAAAACTCCAAGGGCAGCTGCATCTGGTTGTACACTCGACACCGTATAAGATGGAAGAGTGTCTTGGAGAGTGTTGTTTTTTTGTTTATATCTCTCGAGAATTAACTTTACTTTTTAGGCACAGCTTTCTCCCACTCTGGAAGCTCTCCAGCTATCGAGCAGTTTTCTTCCTTCTGGTGCAGAGCATGCCTATAGCCGTTGCCTTCCATTCGCTCCAATCCTAGGCATTTCCAGTAAATAGCTTGGAGCTGTTATCCTGCAGATACTATTAAGAAGGAACATACTTCCATAGAGAGCCTAAGACTCACCTACCCTAAGCAGTGTCTGCAATAGTCACATGTGTCTGCAATAGCCTCCTCGAAAATCTAGGTGTAAAAAAGGCAAATAGAGCTTCAGGCTGTGAGCCGATAGGGTTGTTATGGCCACTATATTTTCTTTATATTTGGTACGGGTATACAAGCACCAAAGATCGGGGTTCGGGGATCAACCTCAGGGCAATTGCTAGATCTAAGTCCAACCAATAGCTTACGGAAGTGATTCCTGCATAACCTGAGCACCCGCTCTCTGCAACTGTTGGTTATTAACTCTTTATACTTATCCCACAGATTCTCCAACATCAAGAAGACTGTGAAGCGTTTGTCCTATGAGAAGAAGACGGAGCTGCGCAATGAAATGCGTTACATTAAGGAGAAGTCCAAGGAGATTAAGGATCAGCGCAAGGAGGCCGCCGTGCAGCGTCATCAGCGCCGTGTGGAGAATGCCGAGCGTCGTCTGGCCAACGAGCGTCGCGCCGAGGTGGTGCAGGTCATCAAGAACCCGGCCAAACTGAAGCGCATGAAGAAGAAGCAGATGCGTATGATTGAGAAGCGTGATCTGAGTCAAGTGAAAGTTGTGTAAATCTTTCATTTACATTTATTTAGTTTAGTAAACACTCTAAAAAAATTGAAAACAACGTTAGGATAAGATCAGCTCACGTAATACGAACTGATTTCCCTATATAGTTTAGTCTTTTATATAATAATAATAATAATAATAATGTAACTATGTACATGCAAATCAAGTAAAGCTTATTATTTAATCATATTTTCGCTTTCTTTTTAATTTTAAGTCTAGTTTAACAAGTTAACATAGTATTCCAGTTGCATATTTGTCTGCTTGCTCCTCTGTTGTTCGAGTCGAAATTGTGCTAGGATCTGTTTACGTTGCTCATTCAAAGCGAGACTTTGAGCTGCTTTGGTCAGTGTCTGCTCTTCAATTCCCGCCAGCATTTTGGCTTTAATCCTTGCCCTCAGCAGCATATCTAATTGATGTGACAGGGATTGCAGTTGTGGCTCGGTTCCACTGGTTTCTGGCAAGGGCATTGCTTTCTCTGCTAAGCTCAAGGATTTGATAAATGTGGCCACTGCCTGGAAATCCATATGCGGTAGGATTAAGGTGTTGTTTTCCCAAGTTTCACTGGGCTGCTCCAGACGTTGTTGCATTTGTTTGATTACAAATTGTGGCACCTTGTGAACGACAGCACGTGACTCGTTGGCCAACAGGCAGGATTCCAGCGGCAAATCTAGTTGAATCTGCCCAAAGATGCAGCCATGGTTGCGTGCTAGCTGATAGAGTTTATAGCGCATACTGCGATAATAATGGTTATCATCGCAGATGACCAGATAGTGGCCATCTGCGTTGTCTGCCTGAGCTGTAGCTGTGTGCCATAGCTTTGCAGGCAATTGCAGGGCTGGAGCTGCCGATGGTTCAACTGAAACTGCCAGCGCCTGTAGAGCTGCCCTATCCCCGGAGAGTAGCTCCTCTGAAGGTTTAGGATTAGCACGCAGTGTAGCAATCAGCTGGTTCAATAAATGCAAAATGAGCTGGCGTTGCGCCTTGTAATCCGTAGTGTCCTCCGTGGTCAGTTGAAAGTAGTCATCGTAGCACAGGTGTATGACGTGCTTATAGTACCCTGCAGCTGCCGCATGTTGCAGCAACCAGTTGCTGAGACTTGTTTTGCCTGCGCCGGGCAGACCCAAGAGTGCCAACAGACAAATATGCTGCATCTTGTACGTGTTTTTGCTGTCTAGTGTAGTGTGTGTTGTGTATTGTGTGTGTGTGTGTGTGGATATTTGGTCTTCTTTAACTATCGAGTATGGTAAACAGTAGCTGTGGCATGGCATTCCAGTCGGCATGCACCTCCGCCTGCTACATGGCCAGTTTGCCGCCTGGGTTATTGTCGGGCGGCGTCAGCACCGCTGCGTTGGCGCCCACAATTTCCTTTTCCTTCAGCTGTTCCTTGATGCGCTCTTCCTGCTGCTGTTGCTCCAATTGTTTGGCCTGCAGTTCCGCTTCCTCCATGCGCTTGGTATTAATTTTCGTCTGGACATCCACGTAGGATTTCATCATATTCTGATTGAAACGTGCAAATTTGGTCACACACCTGTCGACACATGTCTCCTGCGGATGGCAATTGGGGTAAGTGTTAATATTATATTCTATAGATATTCTCCGATTCACTTACTTCTTGTTCGAAGAGCTCGCGTTGACTGAGATTATCCACACAACGACTAAAACATAATTCCGTCACTTTGTTGTATAATGTGAGAAAATCTTTCAGCTGCAAGACAAATTGTTATAGTTTTTTGAATGAAATTCGCTTATGATTAACATACATTACGCAAATTCGAATCCATTGGGGGTTGAGTGAGTACTTCTGTAGAAAAAATAACGTTTTAAATTATGTGTAATTGTGATTTTATACTTTTATATTTGAAGAGCAAACAGCTGACATTATGTTTATTACACTGTGAGCTAACGACGAACTATCGATTAATTGCCGCACGATTGAGATAATTGCATAGCTATCGATGAGCTTTACGACTGTTGCGATATTCTATTGCTATGTTGAACAATTTTGATAATTTTTTTTTTATAACTATTTTAATTTGTATGTGTATTTTGAAATGAAAATTTATATATAATGGGAATTTAACGCAAAGCCAACGACAGCTCAAAGCATAAGCTGATTGAACAATCAAAGTGCCATCGATGCCAATTAAAACGCTTGTGCTTTGCAATCGATTAACGCTTATCGATAATTCATGCAATTGGAAGAACAAGTGCACGCAGTATACAGACAGTACAATGCACTTGTTATCTCTTGATATGTCTGCTAATCTCTGCCAGAGTTCATATATCTGAACTTTTTGGTAACTTGAAGCACGTGCAGTATCGATACTGCCCCGCACCGTTACATGTAAGTTGCACGTGCGCTCCATTGACTCATCTCTAACTCAATTTGTTTGACTCTTCGTTAGGTCCAACAGCTGCCTATGCTGCCCAAACCAAAGAAATACCTTAGCTGTTTGCGGCAACACTTTGGTTTAACCACATTTAAGCCACTCCAATGGCAGATCATACGGGCCATTGTCAACAGCAGCAGCGGCGGCGGGGGCGGAGGAGATGTTTGCGCCGTGGTGGCCACTGGATATGGCAAGTCTCTGACTTATCAGTTTCCCGCCTTTTATTTGAATAAAGTTGTTGTTGTCATTTCGCCGCTGATTGCACTAATGGAGGATCAGGTGAACTCACTGAATCGCAATGGGTCATGCGCTTGTCTGTTGGGCACTGCGCAGGAGGATCGCAGCATAAAGGAGCGCATATTGGCTCTGGACTTCCGCCTAGTCTATGCCACACCAGAGTATATAACACGTGGTAATGGCCTAAAGCTGTTGTGTGATTTGGGTCATCACTTGGGTCTGATTGCCATTGATGAGGCGCACTGCATCTCCAAGTGGGGGCATGAGTTTCGCCCGGCGTATAGGCAGCTGCAACAGCTGCGTGAGGCAGTGCCCCGGGTGTGTCTCCTGGCGCTCACGGGCACGGCCACCAAGCGTGTACGGGAGGATATTTGCCAGCAGCTACGCATGCGCAAACCGCACATCTTCTGCAGCAGTGTGGATCGACCCAATCTGGAGTTGACCGTGCGCACCAAGTCATCAGAGCTGTGGTCAGATCTGCAGCCCTATTTGAGCTGGGCAAACGAAGCAGCTGGCTCGGTTATAGTGTATAATAACACTATCAAAGAGACGGAGCACATGGCCAAGGAGCTAACATGTCGTGGCCAACGCTGCCATAGTTATCACAGCAAGCTGCCGTTGGAGGTGAAGCGTCGGCATCAGTTGGAATTCAGTGAGGATAAGGTGCGCATCATAGCCGCCACCACAGCATTTGGCATGGGCATAGACAAAGCCAACGTGCGTCTGGTGGTGCACTATGGTGCACCCAGTGACATGGAACGTTATTACCAGGAGATTGGACGTGCGGGTCGGGATAGTCTGCCAGCCAAATGTGTGCTCTTCTATGGCGATGCGGACGCCACCATACACCAACGCCTGCAACAGAGTCAGCCGCTGAGCGCAGAACGCAGCCAGGAGTTGCAACAACTGGCCAGGGCTATGTTTGATTATACACAGACAAGTCAATGCCGACGACGCTATATATTGGAATACTTTGATGACCAGGCCACATTAAAGGGATTGCAGGCGCGGCGCAATTGCTGCGACAATTGCCGCAAAGCGCAGTTGGCGCAGCCTGCAATGGATGCACTGGATGTGAGCCATGAGGCACGTCTGCTGCTGGGCATGCTGCGTGATGTCAATGGACGCGTTGGCTTGGGTAAACTAATACTAGCGCTTCGCGGTTCCAACAGCAAAAACGTCAGCTTGGAGTATCGGCGACATGAGCACTTTGGCAGTGGAGCGCATAGATCCATTGGCTGGTACAAAGTGCTGGCGGAGCATTTGAAGCTGTGCGAATATATTAAGTATGATTATCAGAAGAGTGCCAAGAGCAGCTTTGGTTACCTGATGCCGCAGGTTACCTTAAAGGGCTGCTGTTGGCTGGACAATGAGCAGCCGGAGCCGCTGACTATAGAACCAACGCCAAGGCAGGCCAAGCTGCTGAAAATGAGCAAAAAGGAGGCAAAGCAAAAGCTGCAGAAGGAACGGAAAGGCGAGGAAGCGCTGGACTGGGGCTCCGAGCTGGAAATAGATTTAAACGAATTGGATGAAATTGTGGAAGCGAAACAAAGTAGCGAGGAGTTAAGCTGGGGACCTGATATAGATATTGATTATGCCAAAATTGATGAAGTGGTGGCCAAGTCTATAAAGCCAAATAGGGAGGAAGAGGAGAAGCAAACGGGTGCAAGCAACGATCTCGAATTATTACTGGCGGATTGCCATAAGATCTTAAACGATGAACAGGAGGAGGGCACAAGGACCTTAAAGGCACGCAAACGTGTCTGGCAATATCTGGAGCAGAGCTATGAGAAGCGCCCGCTGATACCGAAGTACAAATATAGTTCAAAGCCCCAAAAAGGCAACTGATTATGATAAACTAGTTAAATTTTCTAGAGTTACAAATTGCTTTTTTATAGTTTAATAATTGAAGATATTTTTGAAAGTTTTGTTAATTGAAATTGTATTTGATTTATTTATACCCATTGAAATGGGCTAGAGGGGTATAATAGTTGTAAAGTGCATTTGTAATTTATATATTTCCATCTTGGACAACAACAACAAGCAAAATCGTGCACCGATCTGGGGTAAGCTGCTTAACTACCGAGGATTATCGAGGGTATCGTATATTCGAGCACATTGGACAAAGACAAAGACAGTTGCATAGTTCAACAAGTTACAGTAGTTAGATTATTCCATATAGCCCATATGCGGATCTCTAGTGACTGCATCCCGGCGCGAGTGGAGTCCCAGACGCGGCTTGAACTGTCCATCACCCAGTGTAATCAGGGCAGGCGTCTTGCCGCGAAATGTGGCTGCCTCGAAGGTTGGTGGCGGTGTCAGTTTGTCAGTTGCTTTCTTCAACAACTCCTCCGGCTGTTTATTTTTACTATCCTTGACATTAATCCAAGCCACCTTCGTAGACTCATCCACATCCAGTGGTTCTACCTGTGTTATAAGACCCAATTTCTTTTGCTTCTTCTGATAGTACATGACCTCAAAGGCAAGTGTAACCATGGCCAAAACTAGACCAAACAATGTGGCTATAAAGACACCACCCAAGCTCTCCAGGGTAATGCCCTCCTGATCCTCAGACAGCGGACAATCGCCAGCATTGGATTGATTCCAATACTTGGCTTTCAACTGTTCAAAGAAGCGATCCTTTTGAAGCTCCAGAATGGCATAGCTTAGCTCGTCCTAAAAATGAAAACAAGTGACCCTTGATCTTCTCCTGCATTCATACTTACACCCAAATGGCTACCCTGTTGCACAGCCACCGCATAGGGTTGCTCGGCAAAGACCTCACCCACTTCGGTTAGATTACAATTGCGTGTAATCTCGTACTTAATTTCGGATGAATCATGTATAAAAGCATAATCCGCATTGCCGTGTGCATCCACATTGGCGAATCCTTCTTCTGCATTGCGCACCGGCTGGGAGCTGTTGATGGCCAACAATATGTGCCCATATTGCTCCTTGATGGGATAATCCCAGATCCGAAATTTGCGAAAATCCCGCGATGCATTCAAGGCAAGCTCCTTCCACATGCGATACAGCGTATCCTCGGCGAATTTCATGTTCATAAAATAATGATGCGTATCCGAGTCCATGACGACCGTGTAATTGATGCGTGACTGCCGTGCCAATTGCTCCAGCGACTGAACCGGTGTCTGCATGCGTTCCACGGTCAAAAAGGCTGCCAAATTGGCCGTAAATGTGGCCAGCATCAGCACCACAAACAGCCAGTAGGCGGCCACCAGCAGGCGACCGGACACTGCCTTGGGTGCCTCGCCGCCACCTTGAGGCGTGAAGGATGTCAACGCGAACCAGAAACTCTCCCGGAGCGTGAAATTGCGGCATTCATATGGGTACGCCTCACGATTATTGCGCGAACTGTACGGTGAGTATTTATCCATGAACCAGATCATAATGGCCGTGCCCACCAGTGCGGCCACAATGCTCAGCCACACCTCCAGCCGCAGCACCGTCATGAACTTGAAGAGCGAGGTGCGGCGCACGGGCTTGCGCATCACAATGGATATGCCCGTCTGCTCATAGTAGGGCGGCAGAAAGTCAATGACTTCCTCGCGCTCGGAATACATCTTTAGGGCGGCCACAACAAAGTCCGTCTCGCCGGACACCAAATCCCCAACGAGACCATCCCATTCGCCCTTCTCGTTGCGCTCGCCCATGTGGCCCTTCTTGGGCGCCACAATCTCATAGTCAAAGTTGAGCTTCTCGGCCAGACGTGCTATGAAATCGATGCAGTAACCCTCCCAGATGGGCTCACCTTTGGCCGAGAGTAACACTTCGCCCGTTTGCGGATGTCGGCGATAATAGCTCCAGGGTAAGCTCTCGGCGGTGCCAATGCGAAAGAAACGTTTTCCCGGACTGATCGTGTCATTCAGCAGACGCATCTCGCCCGCCGCCCAAATGGCCAGATCTGTCTTTGCTTCGTGCTCACTGGAATAGTAACCGGCCGATATGTTGGCCACAAACGTGAGCTTGGGCATCGTGTCATCCGTTAAACTCTGCTCATTTGTGGGATCCTCCGTATTCGGTGCGAAACCCACGAAGGTACTCAAATGCACATTCTCCAGCCAGAGACTGTTGGCTGCAGCATCCGCCTCGATGGTGGCATTGCACTCCGTGCTGATGGGTTGAGGGAAAGTTTGACTGAGTTGCGCTGCATCGATGAGACTGCGCAGTATGTCTAGGATCAGACCGCGATGAAGCTGTGGGAGTAAGTAGGATTTGAGTTGGTCAGGAAGTTATAGAGTTCCGTAAGGAGGAAAAACGCTGAGAGAGCTTGTGGCTTCTTGTTACCGGGTTCAGGTAAGGAAAAGAAGACGCTCCAGTGGGTGAATCAATGGATTGCACTTGGAATTGATGGGGTCAATGGGAATTATCGTTGGAAAAAAGACACCCTGCAGAAGACCTCCCATAGAGTGCAGTTGGGAAAAGTGGGGACCTGTTGGGACCCCATTCGAAGGGAAGCATTGGAAAACGACGGAATAGAGTTCTCCATGGAGTAACCCATTCTATTTTAATTCGGAATGAAAGGACTTGGCCTTACCAAAGATTGCAAAGTAAGAAAAGGTTACTCTCGTTGGGAATTCCTTCAATTTGACCCTGAAGACAAGGGATTCATACTCATATGTGTGGAGATACCATTAGAAAACGGACTCTCCTGTTCCTACCATAAGGGAAAAACGATTAAAGAGAAGCCTCCTCCCCCTAACCCCCACCTGATAGGATAGACAAACCGCTTAACCTCTCAATACTTACCGTAAACCCACTGCCACAATAGAGATCCCTCATCTGCATGGCTCGACATATGGCGCGTGCGTTTAGTGTGAATCTCGTGGCAAATTCCGCCTGTCGCTTGTATTTGAACACTCGTTCTCTGGTGTCCAAGAAAACCAGATGCCATTCGGTAGGTCGCTGGAACAGATTACCCTTTTGCACCTGCAAGAAAAACCTCTGGAATACCGCCACCCTACTGTCCCTTCCACGCTCCCAACTCACCCGCTCGAAGAGTCCATTCATTGCTGCTCCCCGTGCAAAGAGCGCATAATATGTGGGCGGCGGCCTCAGCGAGCTAATCCGCTGCACAAAGTCCTCCGCTTTCGTATTGCTGCCGTCGAGTATCAGTGTGCGAAATGGATAACCTGTGATCAGATGCTGCACTGCCTCCAAGGTATCGCGTGCACTCTGAAACACCATGGCCACATTGTTGGCACCCTTCTGGCGCATATAGTCCCCAAACATGTCCAGAAATGGACGCAACATCCGCTCCAGCCGCAAATAGCCAATCCCCAGAGCACGGGCCAACTCATAGCCCTGCGGCCAGTCGCCATAACTGAGATCTATTATCATGGTGCTGCCCGTGCTGGATAGGATTTCACAGACTTTCAAATGGGAGATGGGAGAGTTAAGCGCTTTGAGTAAATACTATGGAGTACGGAAAACTTTAAAACTTTTCCGAAGAACTCAACTGAGAACCTTTAATTTTTAAAACCTTAAATTTGGTGAAGAATATTTTACCAAAAAATATATTCCCGAAAACAAAAATCTATCTAAGCCCATGAACCCGATTCTGACAAATGTGGAAAGTTCTTAAGAAAACTACACTGTATAAAGTTTCGTAACATTAGAATAAAAACTTGGTGAAGTATGTTATCTAGAGACAAAAGACCGATGGATGGACTTGGCCCATTCCCTATTTTTTCCTCCTGTACATCCTTTACCTACATTTTTGAAGTTTCTACTCTTTTCTCTTCAGGACAAAATGATTATTTTAATGTGTATAATCAGAAAAGTTCCAGGATTGTTCCCTAGTGTATTGTTCTTTATAATAAATTCTTTAAGAATTGCTAAACTTCTAGGGGTTCCCTCTGAATTTCGACCTATGTCAAACACTCGCACAGGAAATCCTTATAAATTTTAAAAGATTCCAACAACCCCCTAGAATGATTCTACTCACAATTCTCCATATCCTCTTCGTGGTTATGGCTCAGCTCCAGCACGGTATCGCTAACACTTGTGTCCAGCTGCAGTGCCTCCAGTTCCTTCAGCACTGCCGCAATATCCCCATCAAATTCCGTACGCTGTACGGGTTCAATCCAAAAAGCTGTTTTCCAGCACCAAAAATGTGTCATTTTCTGACCACAATCCTAAGACAAACCGACATACTTATCTTTAGCTCTCCGGCGCTGGCCAGACTTAGGCCCAGTGCCAATACCACCAGTTCCAAGCGCATCCTGCAAAGTCAACTGTCAGCTCCGATTGTTGCCAGTAAATTGAACAAATTGCTCAATTCAAATCCCGGATTCGGGCTATAGACACGTGCAGCAAGCGCATATATGACGGGAGGATATGACCTCAGCTGTCTGAAATAATTGCGCATAATTTGAGATCCATCGATTGGTCACTGACTGACCCCATATCAAGGTATTATGCATATTAAAACAGCTGCCAGCCGATTGAATTGTGCAACTTCCAGTTGTCAATTGGGCTAAATAATCTCATTAAACTTGAATGCAAAATATCGCTCAGGCTATCTATAGAGTCGACAGTCCGAGAGTCAATTGAAAAGTTACAAAAAGAAATGCATTTCCTAAATAATAACACGTGTATTCCCAGATATTCCACATTGAAATCGGTACAGTTATACAAAAAAAAAAGTCAGGATTTCAAAATAACATATCTTAGGCGATGTCAATATAATTCATAACTAACCGATGCATACATTCAAGCGCCTTATTCCTTATAATTCCTAAGCGGTTCTAGCTTTGAAAACATGTGAGAGGCCTGAAATGCATTTAAATAACTATTTTATTTTCTATATAATCAAATTTCTTATTTTTGAACAAATTTATTTTCTGATTTCTGAAAATTTTATTTATTTATATTTTTTAAACGAGTTCCCAAAAAATCTGGTGTATTCCCATTATTCGCTTGGATGGTCCACCCTCTGAGGCAGCAGTCTCTGGGTTTTAAAGTCCATTAAGAACACATCGGTATCACCTTGGAGCCTTATCTCATATATCTTATCATCTAATGTATCTTATCATACCAAAGTTTCCAAGTCTGTGGCTAATTGGTTGAGAAGCCAAAATCTACTGCCTTTCATATTTCCTTATATTTCCCAAGCGGTTCTAGCTTTGAAACAATGTGAGAGTCGTGAAATTCACTAAAATATCTATTTTATTTTCTATATAATGAAATTCCTTTTTTTTTTAACATATTTATTTTCTGATTTCTGAAAATTTCATTTATTTATATTTTTTAAACGAGTTCCCAAAAGATCTGGTGTATTCCCATTATTCGCTTGGATGGTCCTCTGAGGCAGCAGTCTCTGGATTTTAAAGTCTATTAAAAAGACATCGGTAGCACTTGTTTGGAGCCTTATCTCATATATCTTATCATACCTTCATATCAGATAGAAAAGTTTCCAAGTCTATGGCTAATTGGTTGAGAAGCCAAAATCGGACTATACTGAACTGTCTAAATCGATGTTATTCTACGAGTTCTACAATCAATTTTCTCTTCTCTTCCATAGAAGAACTAATGAATTTTGTTTTATAAATAATATATTTCATTTATTTTTTATAACTAATAATTTTTATTTCAAATCTGTACGTGAAATTGACAATAATTTAATTTTTATGTCGAGATATTGACAATTTTTCAACTATTTGAAGTTGGGTGAGTTTAGGTCACAGCCTGAGTTGGGAAATTCAGGTGTATACGTTGAAGCACTTCCCTAGTTAGGCTAGGTCGCTTGGGTTGGTGGTGCTAATTTTGCCGATTTCGCTCTAGACCCACGGAATGCCAAACTGAGATAGTGACATAGATCATTTTCAATACATCTAAGGAGGAGCGCCATAGGGCCAAACTGGAATTTCGAGAAGTTTTGACCCGAAAAGGAAATGGCGAATCTAATGCCTTTTTTTTTAGTAAAAAATTCAATATTTTTTTCTTCCAATAAAGCTACTTAAGTGTTATTTCTTCTCCGATTCTTATCAAATTACTAGGATTCTTTACATATACAAAAATATGTATTAAATATCAAAATTTGTAAAAAAAACGCAGTAACTATGACATTTTTTTCGTTTGTAACTTGTATTTGGGTAAAGGCTACGGAAAACCACTGGATAAGTTAAGCTAATGCGATAAAGAAGTAATTAAATTATCCGTTGACAAAAAAATAAAATAAATAGGTTTTCTTTTCCGATAAACTTAAAGCATGGTTGTATTTACATATACCATATATATTGATCCTTATTTGTGTTAATAACCTTGGAGGCCCGATTAAATGGGTCTTTGGTTCTTCTTTTTTTTGTTTTTTTTTTTAACAGTATAGCCGATAGCCGATAAATTAATAAACGAACGTCGAATAGACCATATAGCTACGTACATACATACATACATGTACTTAAAATTAGAATATTATATAAAACCAAGATCAATGATGAAAGTAATATAAAAAAAAGTTAATAATAAAATTAAACATAAAAGTAGAACATATTTCGCGTTTATAGGTTAATTTAAGCTTAATTCAAATCGGGCTATTTAAGTGCCATGCAGATGGGAGAGTATCGATTCAATATCCTCAATTTGTACGCCGCCATCGTTTGTTTCTGTGGCCTGATCCTCGCCAGCGTCTGATTTGAGAGATGTGTTGCTGCAAACAGAGCGAGGGAGAGCGATATATATATGAAGAATTTTGGAAGAAACTAATTAGAGCGAGAGGCGTAATAGCATGCTATCTCCTTCTTACATGTTAGCCACCTCCAAGTCATTGTCATCGTGCGCCTCCTCAGCCGTCGGGTCATCAACAAGCGGCGTGGACGCAGACGTAGGTCGGACTTGGTCCAGTTGTTGGGTGTTGGATAAACGCTTGATACGCTTTTTGGGTATATTCCTTATGCTGGAGCTGGCTGCACTGTGGGGCGAAGCGTACAGCAGGTTGAGGCTTGTGATGCGCATCGTGTGCACCTCGTTGTCCACCATGAGTCGCATTTGGAAATTCTTGAAGTAGCTGGGCTTCTGTTGCGGCACCGGCACGGCGGGCTTACTGCCGTTGTCGGCATAGCTGTAGCTGTATGTATTGCCGACATGATAGGAGCTATCGCACATGTCCAATTCGAAGGCAACATCCGAAGCTGGCGTTGCAGCAGAAGCAGCAGCAGCAGGAACTGCCTCTGTTGGCTGTTCCTCCGGCTTTTGTTCTGTGGCTTCCGCCTCTGTCAGTGTGGATAAAGCTGCTGCTGGTGGTTCGAGACGTGCCTCGGCGCGTTTTTTAGCCGGTTTCTTAGTTGTCTTGGCATTGGATGGTTTCGTGTACTCCTTGCCACTGGACGGCTGGTCTTCGAGAGCAGGAGCTGGAAGATTGGCACAGATTTTTAGCACGTGCAGAAATTGTTTGTTTGGCGGGTGAACGGTGAACTACTTACTCTTGTTGTCAATGAGACGCGTGGAACGGCGCATGCAAACCACCTCTTGCACCACGTTCGCTGTCTTCTTGGGACGACCACGACGTGCACCGGTGCCAGTTGTGGGCGCTGGCTGCGCGGCAATCTCCACAGCAGCACGTGCAACCTTTGATGGTTGCTGCTGCTGCTGTTGTTGTTTCTTGGCGCTTAGGTTAAGAGCTATGAGCAGCGCTGGATCCAGTGCATTGGACACTGGGCTGGTTTCCAAAGCTTCAACTTTGGCTGCTCCAGCTGCCACTGCCGCTGCTGTTGCTCCGACTCCGGCTCCGTCAGTTGCAGTTGATTTCACTTTGCTGCTTTTTGGAGTTTCCACAACTTTGACCGCCTCCCGTTTGGGTAACTTATTGCCGAGCATGGGATTGGATAATTTAGCTGTTTCTCGCATCGTTGTTAGCTTCTTATTTGGTCTTCTGTAGCGTATTTTGGCTATGGGCTCCTGCTTGACCTTTGCCTTAACACGTTCACGCACCACGGCTAGATTCTGCCGGCGCTGCTCATCGAGCATCTGCTTTTGCTTCAACTTTTCAGCGGATTTCAACAGCATCGTCACTTTGATGGTCTCCACTGCCGAAGGTGGTGTATGTCCATCGGCGGAGGCGGCGGCTGCGGCGCCAGGATCTTTGCTTGGTGTTAGCCAATTGCGCAATGGATAGCGCACTTCTCCATCCTGGCTAACCAGTTGAGCCGGTTCACTTTCTATGCTCAGTGGTGGCGCATCCTCGGAGCCGCCTACCTCGACTGACTTCAGCCATTCCTCATCCTCGGCGCTGCTTATGTCCGACAGATTGTCTATATGCAACAGTTCTTTAGCCTCTGGCTTCGGGCTGGTGGCCGCATTGGATTCGGTAGAGGTGTTGCTATTGCTGCTACTACTGCTGCTGCTACCGCTACTGCTGCTGCTGCTGCTGGATGAGCTGGAGCTGCTTGAGCCGCTTGAACTACTGGCGCAGGAACTGCTGCTGGTGTCGTCGACAACGGCATCGGGCAGTCCGGAGACCAGTTTATAATGTGGTGTTTCCTCCGGTACAGCTGCAGCAACGCTCTCGGCATTATCGACGGTTTCGCTCCCAAAGGAGCGAACACGTTTTAAAACCATGGGCTCTACGGGCAGACGTTCCGCATAGAGTTCAAAGCAGGCGGTGACAGCTTCCGTCGGATGTGACTCCTCTGTCTGAACTGGAGTTTTGGCGGGCGTTGATTGCAGTGCAAACTGCGCATTGCTGTCCGTGTGCTCAGACTCATCAGGACGATAATAGGAACTGCCAGAGGAGTAATCCGTTTTGGCGGCGCTGCCCTGCGGTGTGCCCACGGAATGACCGAACGAGCGCACGCCCGGTGTTATAGCCGTTAACATGGGTGTGTCCAGTATGCTCTTGGTGTCGCTGCCAAAGAGAAATGATGTGGTGGGCAAACCCTTGGAATATGGGGTGTGCAGTGTGGGTGGCAATAGGCCCGTGGTGGGCGTGGGCGGCACCTCCTCTGAGCCAGTGATGGGATTAATTTTAAATGGTGTGTTTAGGAGCATGGCCAGATTCGATATGCTGGCGGCTTGCTCTTTCGGCTTAGCGGGGTCCTCTTGCGTTTCGGCTTGGGGTTCTGGCTGCTCCTGCTTTGCATGTGACTGTGTATGTTGTGGCTCCTCTGCTGGCTGTGACAGTTGCTCCTGTGCTGGCTGTGGCAGCTGCTCCTCTGCTGGCTGTGACAGCTGTTGCTCTGCTGGCTGTGGCAGCTGCTCTTGTGATGCCTGTTTGTGATGCTCATTTGGTGGCTGCTTTTTTTTTAGTTGTGGCTGGGGTTTCGCTTGTTTCTGCCGCTGCGGCTTCTCCTGTTTCTGCTCCTGTGGCAGCGGTGTTTGTTGGTGCTCTTCCTCCTCCTTCTGCTTATCCGCCTGCTGCTGCTGTCCTTGCTCCTGCTGCTGCACTACAGCTTCCTCTGCCTGCTGTTGCTGCTCCAGCTCTTGTTTCTCCTGCTGTTGTTGCTCCTGCTGCTGCTGCTGCTGCTCCTTCTGCGCCAGCTTATGCTCCTTATTCATTCTGATCTCTTTCATCTTTTTGACCTTCTGTGGTGTTGGCATTTTTATATTGAATTCCGTCTCAGTGCTGCGCAACTGTTGCTGCTCCTGATTGCTCCGATTGAGTTTTGTCTTGTTTTGTTTCTTCCGCATGGGTGATTTTAGTTTCTTTTGCTTGGGCGCCAATGGTGTTGGTAGCTTCTTCCTTTTGCGACGAACGCGTTCTCGCATGCTGCTCTCGCGCGTGGCATTGATTTCGCGCAGACGCTGCTCCAGGTCTGTTGTGGTGGAGTTCATCTGACGCTGCCAAGCAGCCATCAAGTCTTCACTTTCATTTGCAGGCTGAGGTTGCTCCTTTGTCCCCGTTGCCCCGCCGGCGACCTGAGATTTTTGCTGATTTGCTGCATTTTGATTCTCTTTGCTGTCATCCAGAAATGTTCTAGAGGATTTAGGCGGCTTCTTCTCCTGCTGCTTGTGCTTGTAGGCTTTGGTGGCCATGCGTTGCTTTTGTTTGCGTCTTAATGTGGCTGGAGCTTTTGCTGGCTGAGATTGCTTGGCGCCGCTGCCTGCGCCAATGGTGGCCTTTATGACCGTCTGATTGCTGCATTCCTCCATGGCGAACAACGGAGGCACACAGCCATTGCTTTCATTTGCACTTATATCGGGTGTTGCAACCGCGGAGCAGTTGGCTGTGGCTGCATCTGCCACATCTTCAGGCACTAATCTCAAAGTATCCACACATTTTGGGTCCTTGCTGCTGGAACTTGGCTGCATTTCTAGGGTTTTTCTTATAACAACTGGCTGCTCCAATTGTAGATTATTTTCATGCGGCTGCTGGTTGTCCTTTAGGATCTGCACATGTCGCTGTACTTGTGGTCGACGCGACGAAACCGGCGTGTTCTGATACGGCGGCATGGCTCTAGGTGAAAAGTTTAGCGTGCGCACGTGAGAGGTGCGCTTACGCGGCGTGGATAAGCTGCGATAGGCCTTGACGTTGACAATGCCAGATGTGGAGGGCGTTACCCGATCCGCTGCCAGACGCGCGGAGTCCACCGAGGCGGGGATAGCTTGTACATGGCTCAATTTGTGCGCCGAGGCCTCAGCTTGTGGTTGTGCTGCATTTGACACTTTTGGCTCCTCAATGAGCTGTGCAGGCGGCTCAACAGCAGGCTGTTCCGGCGGATTTTTCATGGCGCTGTTTATGATTATCGAATTTGGTGGCAATTGGTTGGCCGCCACTGTTATGGGCTCGGGTAAGGGTATCTCTATGTGTGACACATCGCCATTGGCAAACACATCGCCGCGCAGCTGTTGTGCCAGCCACTCATTGTTGACCAGGAAAGGCAGATGCGAGAAGAGACCATCATTGGACAAAAACATGGGCAGCGTTAGCTGCCCATTTGTGGCATCCACGCAGACCTGACCACCCAATGCTGCAGCACCAACGGTCTCCACGTCGGCGACACCACCCTCGGCAAAATTAATGAGATTCTCACTGGCAAAACTGACATTGGCCGACGGTGGATGCTGTTGCTTTTGGGCACTTTCATTCGAGTTGAGCACAATTAGCTTCGATATGCTAAAATTGGGATCAATCAAGGTGCCAATGCTGCTGGCATTCAGTTGTAGAACTGCTTGCGGATTGCCATTGCCCTCACCTCCATTTGCCGCAGCCACAGCCGAGCGTATGATGAGCGGTGTCTGCGGCGGAGCTGGCTCTGGAACACTTGAAGCTTCTACTGCGTCAGCTGCTGTTGTTGTCTGTCCTCCATTGGCTGCCATCATGTTGTCCCTGGCCACCACTTCTTCTATAATTTGATCAAATGAGGGATCCTTCTCGGTGGCTTCCAAAATGTTCTTAACCAAACCATCCAAAACTGCCTCAGCGTTGACTGATTCCGGCGTGGGTGCATGCACCGTGACAGTTTGCAGTGCCATGTTAATGTTTTGCAGCAATTTGGCTTGAAAATCTTCATTTACCATTATGGCTTTTGTTAACTCCTGCAATGGATTGGGGAAAAGTAGGATTATTATTTAAACTTTGACCAATTTTTCATAAGGCTTTCATACTGGCATTGTCTGGGGCACGGGCATTTTTAATCCATCGCAACCAGTGGTGCGGGGCGTGGAATTATTTTGTGGTCCATTAAAATGTAGGGCATCATCCGATTGTCCGCTGGTTTCATCACTTCCACTGGAACTGTCCAGTGACTCATCGTCCTCATCGTCCTCATTATCCGCATTGTCCTCATTCTCCTCCTCAACTAGCGTTTCATTTGAGACTACGCGAGATTGCCGCTCAACACTGTAGTACAAATGCGGTGGCAGCAGACGTCGACGCTTAGGCTTAACATGGGATTCTGTAAGCGTCGTTGCCATGGTATTGTCCGGATCACCATCGTCAGAGGGTTGAGGGGGAGCCGGTCTGTTAATGTTAATTATATGAAACTTTAGGAAAGACATTTGCTGGAGCGGTAGATAATAACGCAAAACTTTGAGTCCAATACGTTGGAAAACAAGAGAAATACGGGCAAAACTGAATTAAGGTTATATGGCAGCTATATGCTATGGAAGTCTGATCTTTATGAAATTTTGTGGAGCGGTAGATAATAAAAAATCTTGGGAGTATGTGAACTTTGAGTCCAATACGTGGGAAGACAGGAAAAATATGGGCAAATCCGATATATGGTTATATGGCAGCTATATGATTATGGTGGTCCGATTCCAATAGTTCCAACAATTGTGCTGACGCATAGCATAAGGCTATGTGCCAAGTTTTATTACGCTAGTGGAAAAACTGAGACGCGGACTAGTTGGCATCATAAAGACGGACCGACGAACCGGCGGACAGGCAGTCGGACATGGCTCCATCGATTTCTTTTGTGCTCCTGACCATTCTGAATGTAACTTTTGGGATGCCTTCCTATTTTCTTCCAAAAGAGTATAAAAATATGAAAATGAAAGACGTCTGCGAATTCTTAAAAGACAACGCCTTCGGTACAGTCTCATGTTACAATAGATTCTAAGGGCGTCCAACGACTGCGGCGGTGTCCCAGAACTTACATGCGTCGCCTCTTGCGCTGACTGATGTCTCTCTCCTTGGTGCCAGTGGGCAACCTGGACAGGTCCATTTTGAGGAGCTCTCCCACACGCTCGGATAGCTTCATTTGCTGCAGCTGATGTCGTGTGTCTAGTGGCAGCTTTTGCACCACATTGGTCACTGTCAATGGAGAAATAAATCAATCCAATTCCAATTCGTATTCCATGCCAGTGGCTGTCACTTACCCAGGCTGGTGATCTTGACGTGCTCCCGTATAATGTCCTCCAGGCCGCCATTGAGAAAATTATGTGGCTCCAATCCCTGTTTTAGTGCAATGTACTCCTGCTGCAGGTGCGGCGATTTGCGGCATAGCGTTAATGCCGGACGTCTTAGATCATTATTAACCAAATACCCTGTAAATATGCATTTAATTTAATTGATAATTCCCCTCAGGTGTGCCCGGTGCTCTGCCGCTTGGGCTGGGCAAAGACTCACCCAGAACCAATCGCTCAATATCCGAATGCAGCACAATTGATTCCAAATTCCACATTGTTTTCATTTAAAAATTTTCACGCATATTTCGAAGAAAATATCATTTGGCTTGTTTGTTTGCTACGCTTCTTTTCGCTTTTCTTATTTGCCGTTCGTTTTGCACCGCTTCTTCGGCTGCTGCTTCTTGTTGTCTTGGTTCTGTTTTGCTTTCGTTTCGTATATCGCGATTTCCGCTCGCACTTCGCCGTTTCAGCCCGGTGTTCTGTAGGATTCTGTGCGATTTCTCTGTGCTTTTCGTCCAACTGGAATTATTCTGTCCACAAATTATTTTGTATTTATTTTGTTGTCAACATTGCGCACTGTACAACACAGCTATAAACAATTGAAAAATATTGCCGCCAAAATGTTGAGTTGCTTTGCGCAATGCTAGTAATCGATATATTTACATATGCCAGCTATCGATATATTATTTGCATTGCGAATTGTCCCTTGAGTTAACAGCGTTGATCTGCGCAATGCCAGCAATCGATATATGTACATATGCAAGCTATCGATATACTATTTGCATTGCAATTGTCACCTGAGTTACCAGCGTTGCGCTGCGCAATTCTAGCAATCGATATATATACTTATACGATACTCTCTTGCCATTGCAAATCAGTGCTGCCAACTTTTTATCACAAGAAAATTGAAAAATTAAAAATTCTTTAAGAAAAAAGCTGAAAAAAACCAACTTTATTCGATAGTTTTTACATAACTGTTTTACAAAATTGGATATATACATTCATTTTTTTTCTGCCAAATGTTGTCCCAATCTTGTTTATATATTTTAGGTCCTTTTATAATCGTAGTAGCATATTCCACGGCCTAAGCCATTTCTGTATAAATAACGACTACTATAGTTGTTATTGACTCAAAATAAAAATTCACTTTACACAGATAAATTCTCAGGTTAATCCCATTTCTTAGCTCAGTTTTGATTAGGATGACCACGGCAAAGATAACATTTTCCTGAGTTCTTTAAGTTATAGACTTGAAGGCTTGGTATCTCACTCGAGCAAATCGTTTTCAATATATTGACGTTGAGGGTCCAAATACAAATATTAGAAAAAACCTATGTTTTTATAAAATAAAGCCACATATATCAACTCTCGCATTTTCGGAAACCTTCCGCCAATTGGACGTACAAAATAGCTAGATTTAACGGGAAAAAGGCGAATTTGGCAGCCCTGGTGCAAATTATCATTATATCGATAGTTTGCTGCAAAACAAATATAGATATATATGCTGTTTACAGATTCTAAAAAAGCATATAAACTGTTTATAATAAAAAAAAACTTATAATCAAAAAAAAAAATATATATCGAAAAATTGTGTTATCGTTTCGGTGTGCTGAGACCGTGTGCTTGGACGTTTTTGAGCATTTTTATTTCCCAAATGGCGGGCAAAGCAGTTGTTAGCGAAGATACTGAAGGCATGGAGTCGGATGCCTTAAATAATACTGATGCGGCAGCAGATCAGCTGGATGCGACAGCCTCCAAGGCACCTGATCCCTCGGCTGAGCCGGAGTCGTCCAAATCTGGCGGTGGACGTCGGCGCAAGCGTCATCTATTCAATGCGATTCGCACCCAAATGGAGTTCTACTTCAGCGATGCGAATCTGAGCAAGGATCGCTTTCTGCGCCAGCAAATTAAAGAGAATCCCTGTAAGTTATATCTACCCTACGAAGTGCACTTCAAGAGGTCCTAATGTTTTGTTTACAGATGTGCCGCTTGAATTGTTTTTGGCCTTCAACAAGATCAAAGCACTCACTGAGGATGTGCGGCAAATCTCGATAGCGCTATCGAATTCGAATACCCTGCAGTTGGACGAAACCGGCACGAAAGTGCATCGCTTGGCGCCATTGCCGGAGAATCGAGATGTTACGGATAAGACCTTGTATGTGGAGGGTTTGCCGGCAACTGCCACACATGCTTGGCTTAGGCAGGTCTTTAGTCGTTATGGTCCGGTGGCTTACGTCTCATTGCCACACTATCCGAACAGCCGTAGGATTAAGGAGTTTGGCTTTATAGAGTTCGAAAAGACAAGTAGTGCGGAGAAGGCACTGAAAGCATTTGCACAAGTCCAGGGCGTATTATCGGCAGATAAAACAGATCCTGCCGACTTGGCTAGCATACGCTCTTTTCAAACACAGCAGCAGGAACAGGCACATTCCAATGAGCAAACCACTGAGGCGCCAGCAGTGTCTGTTAAAAATGAACGTAAGCGTGAATGTAGTAAGGAGGATGCACTGGAGGCGGTGCCTGCTAAGCGCTTGAAACAGGATATAGAAAAGGAGGAGAGCGATGCATCGGGCATGTTGACCACCGACGGCGAGCTGTCACAAGACACGGACACTGATAACAATAATGAGGACAAGGATGAGAGCAAACGCGAGAAGCGTCGCCGCAAGCACAAGAAACGTGCTGCTCGAGATAAGAATCAGCCGAATATAGACCCAGCTGCCTTGGAGCTGAAGGTGCTGCCCAAGGCACGCTGGAGCAGCCTGCGCAACAAGTATCTCAATCTACAGCGTCGCATAGCCTCCGAGGCCAAGAACAAATACTGGCGCAAGGGGCAAACGCAGCAAACAAATCCGCCAAGAGGCAATTCCAAACAAATCCAGTTGCAGGCGCAGCAGCAGCAGTTGGTGGAAACGAAGGTTTGTAATGCATTGAAGGAAACGTTGTAGACCCCCACATGTTGTATTCCAAAGCTAATCCCTCCTCACTTGTTTTACATTATTGCAGAACAACAGCGGTACCAGCAGCGGCCATGAGGAGGCCGAAGCACACAGCGATGGCGCTGATCCTGCCGAGGCTCCAGTGCCCGCAAAACGCCGCAAACGTGGCAAGCAAGCTGATGGAGTTCACAAGATGAATATGAATTTCTATGGTGCCGGCGGTGGCGAGGCCGACGATGCCCGAATGGCTGCTGGCAGAGCGGAGGATGCTGCACAGGAGCGTTCGCCACTGTTCAAATTCGAAGCTGGCATAATTATAGAGTGTACACTGCACGAACCTTGCACGAATATCAAGGAGTTCAAGGCGGATATGCGTCAGTATTCCGATGTGAAATACGTGGATATCAAGGAGGGCGATAAGCAGGCACATCTGCGCATGAACACGCCGAATGCTGCGGAGGATTTGGTGCGTCAACTGACCAGTGCCGAAATGCAGCTGAGGGTGCTCCGGGGCCAGTCGGAAACAAGATATTGGCAGAAGATCGAGTCGGATCGCGAGGCCAAGCTGACCAAAAAGGTGCGCGTACATCAGAGGCGAGGACGTGAAAAGGTGGCCAAAAAGCTGGCCAAGCATATAAAGTTCGATGATGCTGATGATGATATAGGCGCTCACGAAGCCGGGACAAATGATGTTTAAGGAAATCTTTTCAAGAACTGTAAATAATTTGTAGATAGTTATAGTAATGGACACAAATATTAATGGAAATAAATATGTTTTTAATCATATCTATTAAATATATATATAATCATAATAATGGTAATCAGAAGGAGCAATGTCAGAGCTATATGGCTGGTGGGATAGGACTTCCCAAGTAAGTTACCACGGCTAACATGTGGTCAAGGATTGACATGCTGCAAAATAACTTAGCAATATCTATCCGAAAATTGCGGTCGTTTTTCTTACTAAAGCTTCCCGCAAATTGCGTTTATTCGGCACGAAAGTAGGCATATTAAATGGTCTTGGATTGTACCTTTTAGCCATGATATAATACATTGACGCAAGTAATTGTATGCCCGAATAACATATATTTATAACGGCATTTCTTAGAAAACCTTAAAAACTAATTACAACACCTAATATATGGTACTTAAAGTTAGGAACAGTCTATACATAATGCATATATACAATGTGTTTGGAACTTGAAGCACTTCTTTAACTATAGATCTAAAAGTATATATTCTGAGGCTTCAACATCATATGCAAAATTATGGGTAACGATTATAATGGCCCAAGGTTTAAATCCATTTCATATGAATGGTATTAGCCTTGGTAAGCCGAAGTTTTCATATTCTTTTCGAATCCATGGTTATAATATAATGAGAAAAGAATAGTTAGAAAAACATTGAAAAAAGAGAGACTTGGCTTAGGCAGATCTGCAATTGTTATGTTGGCTTGCGTATCTTTGCCACACTATCCGAACAGCCGTAGGATTAAGAAGTTTGGTTTTATAGAGCTCGAAAAGAGAAGTAGTGCGGAGAAGGCACTGAAAGCATTTGCACAAGTCCAGGGCGTATTATCGGCAGATAAAACAGATCCTGCCGACTTGGTCAGCATTCGAGAGAGTATCACGAGGCCTATTTTGGGTTGATTTTTGGCTTGGCCCAGACATACGGGCTTAAATCCTTTCGATGTCGACCTATGATTATACAATAAGACATCTTTTTTATACATTTATAGATTACTTTTGAAGTAATTGCGTCCAAAAGATTTCGCACACTATAGTTAAAAGATAGATAGATAGTTCTATTAATGGCTTGGAGAATGTTTCGAAAGTTGAGCTTAATGGACTATGTTCATATATAAAGCGAACCATCGGCTGGACCCAGATAATGCATGGATATCAGCAGCACATCGATGATGGTCCAGACACCCAGTCCGCCAAAGCTAAACAGCTTGCCGATGCCCTCCTGCCAGTGGCCCAGATAGAAGCGATCGGCTCCAAAGCCGCCCAGGGTGAGGCTGATGAGCAGCGCGGTGCTCCAGCGATAGCCTTGGGTCCAGTTGCAGCGTAGGTTGCGGGTAAACGACCTATTGCCCAGGCATAGTACCTCCTGGTGTACGGTGCAATTGGTGCGATAATATTTCTCGGATGCGGAGTTACAATTGGCGTGCTGTTCGCAGTTTTGTTGCCACAGTTCCGTCTGGTAGCAATAGCGGCAGTTCATCTGCCGGTAGAAGGTGCGCTCGCCCTGGCACTGCACATTGCTGGCGGCCTCGCAGGAGATGTTAACATTCTTGCCGTAGAGACAGTTGAAGTTGTACGTGCAGCGGATGCAGGGGAACTGCAGCTGATCGCAGGGCGTCTCCTTGTCCATGGGACACAACATGTTGTTGGTGCTGTTGCCATTGTTGGCGTCGCCATTCGCGGATGTCTTACCGCCGCCCCCCATGTTGGACAAGGCGGGCATAAATACTTCATTCTCATTGTTATTATTATTGTTATTTCCAGCATTGTTGTTGTTGTTGTTGTTATTATTATTATTGTTATTATCTTTGCGTTGTTCCGTTTTGGCATCCGTCAAGTCCATTTGATTGCCACCGCTGGCGGTTTCGCTGTTCCTAATGCCGGTCAGCACAAAGATGAGGATCAAAGCCAATGCGGAACGCATATTGACCACGATGCACTGGCGCTGCTGCCTCATAGCGGTAAACATATATATCTATGCTTTTTCCCCTGAAATTACAGTGTATAAAAATTCTGCAACTCTTGTTTTGTTGTTATTAGCGATGCTGCTGCAGCTAGAGCAATACGCTGACATTTCGATATGTATCGATACTATGAGCAGTTGTGGCATTCCCGTCAGACTTGGCCTTTTTTTTGCAAGTTAAAATTTGAAAATAGTGGACAGCGGGAATTCTAGATTTTTTACCAAATTCAAGCAGTTTTTTTTTTGATGTAATAAAAACAATTAAAAATAAAACTTAAAAATCTTAACAATGCACAACATCGATATATCTCATGACCTGGTAACAGTCCAAATCTGTGTATGCAATACATCGATAAGCAAGTGTAAGGAAATCGAAAACAAAACAATCCAATGGTACTTTTGCCATTTCGTATTTAAGTTTTGTATGTTTTGTTTTATTTAAATATGTCTACGGCAGATGGAAACCGTGCAAAACATGGCGTCCTCCCCTTAAATGTGCGTCTGCATAATTTCGGTTCCAGGTTTGCCGGCAAATTTCCAATCTTCCAAAAACCACAGATCGTTGGCTTCTACAGTATCGATGAGCGCCAGGAATTCGAGGACACCGCTCGTTGCGCCAGTTATTTGCATTTGCCTCCCACGTCCGCTTTTCCACTGGATCTCAACGCTGGCATTGAGGAGGTGCTGCATAAGGCGCCCAAAGCCGACTACCATGACCTGCAGCAGCTGTGCCTTTATATCACCAAACATCAGGATATCTTGCGCCGATGCCAAGCCACTGGACGCTTTCATCTGGAGGCTGATTTCGTAACGTTCCGTGGGATTCTACGGCAGATTATGTGCGCGCCATACGAAAGGCGCAATGATTTTCGTCTGATGGCCACATGTTTGAATGGCACCATTTACATATCAAAGCTGGAGACGGAGAAGGAGCGCCTGGAAAATGAACAGAGGTCAAAGGAATGTCAGAACATGTGTTCCTGGGGCTTTAAATTCGAACAATATTGTACTACTTATGATCCGAGCGTATCGCCCAATACGGATTCGCCCGTAAACGAAGCTATAGAATTCGACTGCGTCTATCGCGGCGCCGTAAACAATCTCTGGCTGCTATATGGAGCCGAAATGGATAGCATTGTGAGCAATCAAATGATGTAAGCACACGGGACTATACTAGATTATTATTATGTGGCTATAACAACCCAATCGGGTCAAAGCTTGAAGCACTATTTGTCTTTATTTCTGCTTCCTTCACTGAAGATCTCACACCTCTTGTTTGGGGAGGACAGTGCGCTATCCATTGGTCCATCGAGGCCCCAAAACTATACTATATATCTATAGCCTTATTTTATATTATAACAAACAGCACATTCAATTCGGCCAATTTCGGTGCTTATGATTCGATCGTTCTGAAATTTTTTAGGATTGTTTGAATTCAAATCATTATGATAAGGATTGTAGAAAATATAAGTACTTATTAAATTTAGGAGGGACCGAAATGGGATGGAAAAAAACTTTGGACGGAAAACTTTGGACTTTGGGAAATTCCATTCTGCAGTTTCTAATCATGACCCTATATACCGAATTTGGTGTCGATATCTCTATAAATGACAAAATTATATCTATATCGACGCCTCCTTCTGCCTGTTACATACATTCCAACAAAACTATTATACCCGTCTACCCATTTTTCATATAAAATCAGGTTATAAAAAGATTATTATATTTTATACACATTATTCTAAAAAGAGTTAAAGATATCATAGTTAGTGTAGCAAACAGGAGAGGGAAGGCATGAAGTATCTAGATATTCTGACCGGAACTGCAAAACTAATCAATTCCGGAGAATCGATATCACCATATATAAGTTTGTGTATAAAAGTTACACCCAGCAATCTAGATTGATTAGTAGAGTGTCTAGTACGATCGAAAGGCAGATGATAGTTACGCTCCCAATTAAGACCTGAAAACCCTAAGAACTGATTCTTTTCTAACTTGTTGAACCCTGTACTGGGGAGACCAATGATCCATATTCAAGAATAGGTCGTACGAGAGAAATATATAAAGACTTTGTTACATAGCATATAGTTGATATGCATACTTTTTTTTACAGTAACCTGTATGATCCCAACCAGATGCGTTCCGTGGAGTTTGTGGAACTCAAGACGAGCATACACAACATGAACGAACGGCAGATGCGCAATTTCAATAGCTTTAAGTCTCTCAATTGGTGGAGCCAATCCTTTTTGGTTGGCATTTCGACCATATACTCGGGGCTACGGGATGTAAATGGGCTGGTGCATAAGATCAAAGAATTTAAGGTTAAGGATCTGCATCGCGATAAGCCCTGGAATGCAGCTGCAGCTGCTACATTCCTGTATAACTTTTTGAACGTACTCAGGAATATGTTAAAGTCTGACGGCGAAAACAACGACTATATCATGCTGGACTTTAAGGCTGACAAGGGTAAATTCTACTACAAGTGGCTGCATGACGTGCCCATGTTACCCGAGTGGTATCGGCAGCTGATGCGCGGCGATGGACTCCAAATAAAAGCGGACTAAGTCTGACAACTCTCGAGCTGTATTAGTTTTTTTTTTTTGGTTAACTTTAAGCTTAATTTTACATATACGAGGTGTGTTCAAAAAGTAAGGCAGGCCTTTCAAATTTCGCTGGAAACGTATTTTCGATTATCGATTTTCTTAGCTTGTTTCCCGCGAAATTTGAAAGGCTCACCTTACTTTTTGAACACACTTCGTACATACTGTTTACTTCAAATCACTTGTCTCCAGCAAAGGCACAGCACTGTCTGCTGGCATTTTGTTGCCATAGACTGGGAAATCCGTAAGGGATGTTTGCGAAGTGCCAGGTCGTCGTCTATCGGTGGTTTGGGTGCAGGCACCAACTATCTGGGAGTTGGGGTTGACGGGGCTTTCACGTTTCTCAATGACGCAATCGAAGAAACGGGACAGCTTTACGGCGTCGGTGGTGCCCGCAGCTAGACTACGCGTATCCCGGCAATTTAACCAAATCTCCTCCGCGCCACATTTGTCGGCTGTAAACAGAATTGCATATTGTAGATTTACTATAAGTGGGCTTCTAAGCTGTACTCACCTATGCCTCCCGCCTTTTTCACAGCCGTCTTGGGTTGTCGCTTCTCGTCGATTAGATCCAACTTGGTGCCCATGACGAGGATGGGTATTTGTGTGGCGCCCAGGAACTCTTCCAGATCGAAGTGCATGTGCGCATCGTGGGCATAGTTGGGCAGTGGTGAGGGCGGCGAGGAGCTGCCGCGACACTTGTACGTATCCTTGCCATCTTTGTTGACAATCTCGTACAGCCAGTCCAGCAACTGCTCCTGTGACTTGGCATTGGTCAGATCGTGCACCAGGATGACGCCATGTATGCCCGTATAGAAAACGCTGCGCGTATTCTTGTGACTCAGCGAGCCGCCGATGTCAAAAAGCTCCACAAAGTAGGGACACTGGCGAGCGGTGCCTTCCTTGAACTCGTGGATTTTCACCTGGATATTACAGCCGACCGTCCAGCCCGGCCGTATGAGCGATTCATTGTGCGCAATCAAATGCGTCAGGCAGGTCTTGCCCACACCTAGGGTATGAGCATATCACGGGGTTAAATGTATGATTCGGCTGAGGTGTACGGGTTAAGGTTTACCTGAATCGCCAACGACGACAATACGCACACGATTGTTCATTGTCAGGAAAGTTGTCGTGGCATAGGCAAAGAATTACGGTAAATATTGCTTGTTATATGGCGGTTTTGTTTTGGTCTACGCATATCGATAAGGAACGACACACTTATCGATTGGCATTATAGCACATACTTATAAATTGAAGAAGTAAAGAAGGCAGTGTTAAAAATGATAATAAATTTCCAAAAATAATAATAAAGTATGCAGTAAAATTGGTTTTCTTTATGTATTTAAGTAGCGAGCACAAAATGTTAGGGAAAATATCGATAACACTTCTGTTAATTGTTGTGTAAAATGCTGAGCAGTGCTTGCAACTTTAGCTCGAAAAAAGCTGTTTTTGACGGGAAGAAAAGTAAAAGCTCTGAAAAATTCTTTAAGAAAAACTGAATTAAGGTTGAATTGTTTTTACAAGACTTGTAAAAATTTATCTAGCATGAATATTTTTATATTTCAAGAGAATTTAATTGCGTATTTGCATTTACCATGTTGGTCTAAGCAATATCTGTATGAATAATACTTATTATTATCGATGAATTCAACTTTGTATACAGAGAAAGCTATTGAGCTGCTCAGGTTAATCCTATTTGGCGTGATACGAAAGCCCTCCAATCCTATTTCTTAGCTTCCGGAGTTTTTCTTAACATTTGTTGGTCAATTTTATAAGAAAAAAATTTCACGCAGAAAAATATATATATACATTACAAAATTTTATAAAAATATTAAAAAAAAGCTAAAAAAAATATCTAAAATATTTCATAAAGTAGCCAGAACAGGCGCTTCCCGATGTCTTGGAGATCTTCCCGCAGTAAAACATATAAAAAACCCAGATGTGACGGGAATTGGCAACCCTGAAAACCGATTGGCTTGTAAATGTAATGCAACATAGCTCGATTGTGGTTTCGACAGCAGTTATCGATAATCTGTATATGTGCTGTAATCGACATACGGCTGTTAATGCTTATCGATAACGTCGCACAACAGGTTGCTGTGCCGCCCTGTCAATTATTTTTTGTCAGTCAGTTGATAATACCAATTGGAAGCTGTATATAGTGCACGGAGTACGTAAATTACGTACAACTTTTGATACTTAAAGTAATTAAAATAGCTAATACGCCCGATAGAATGTAAAATAGACAAATGTCAATTAATTAAAAAGAAGTAGGAGAACAGAAGTGTTGTGGCCAATTTGTTAGAACTAATAATTAAAACAAATATGTGTATACTTATGTACATAGAGAGATGGGATACATAAATGTGTGTACATAGACATAAGACATATGTATGTATATAGCAATTGAAACTTTCGTTGCTTGGTTTCTTGCGCTCATTTATGATGTGTATATAGGTATATAGGTGTATATATATTTACTATATATATATATAGGTGTGCTGGTGTGTGTGTGTGTGTGTGTGTGGCAGACACTTGCATGCAACATGCAGCCAGCCGCCAACTGTTGATTTGGCGACCTTGCCATAAAGGAAATAATTATGGGTACCACTTGATAAGATACTCAGATCTATATAACTCTATATACTATATGCTCTATATACTCTATGTACTTGAGTCAATTGTATATCAAAGATGCTGTAAAATGAATCATCATCAACCACAACGAATGTACAAAGTGAACCATTTCTTATAAGAATGTACAATTCTTATAAGAAAGTATAACAATTCTTATAAGAAGGTATAACAATTCTTATTAGAATGTACAATAATTCTTATAAGAAAGTATAACAATTCCTATAAGCATGTATAACAAAATTTGCCTTAACTATAGATTTGTTTTTTTGTATATAGACACAACTCATATATAACTTTCGCTTTTCATAATTAGGGAAATTCATAAGCCAAATGCTCTTTGACTTGGTCTATATGTAGTTCACGTCGGTTTATGAGTTGGATGATATTTTGTGGTTTTCTACGCATGTCGTCATCTCAACCCACATCATATGATATCCAGGCAAATATAGGTATACAAATATTAGGCAAACAACAACTGGAACTGTCTGAGTGAAGGGCCGAGGGCCGCTCTCTGGGCAGACAACGTGGCCCCTACCGAATATGATGACTCATTCAAAGCCAGATTTGACGTCTCTCCGTAGGCCTCGTTGGGAAATCCAACAGACGTTCGTGTCGTTTCGGCACAAACAACAATTAGCTCGGAGTGCGTGTACGATCTAATAATAAATTGTATAACTCATTTTACAAGATTCAAAAACTGCACGAACTGCACAACTGATAGCGGCCTTGGATATAGTATCTAGAATCTATTATATATAGTTGATTCTAATCCATTTAACATATCGCTGAAATGGCATTAATCATATTCTTTTTCGGGTTTTCTTTGTAATACTCTGCGAGAAAATCTGTACTATTGCATAGTTGGCAGCATTGGGGGAACCCCAGAAGCTACCTATAAATTCTGTTCATTAGTTTCCGCACTAAAAATATGCTAAAGTCTTGTCATGCTTAGAGAAAAACTTAAGATACTTAGGCACGAGTTGCATTATAACCAAAAGTCGAGCTTGTCATGGGTTTTGAAATATGAAAAAATTGATTATTTTTTTTTTTTAAGTAGAATACTTTCTGAAAGTTTCAATCTGTTTTGTGAAAAAATGTTCACATTATCACCATCGATCCCATGAGACCACAGCCAAAAGACAAACTTGTCCATAGCATCCGTGCATTTTAAGCTATTGATCTTAAATTTTCTGCACTCTTTAATTTATTTATAATCTAACTACCCACCAAATTTTATATCATTTGACCCATGAACGCGAATGCTATGGTTAATTAAAAAATTATCATCATACTCTTTTTCATCTACTTGTAATTTTAAAGACTGGCTGTACGAGATCAACTCATTTGAAACCCTTCTGCCTTCTGTTTTACATCAACTTTTGATTGAGGTCATTTTCAGTTACAACATTCAAAATATGGTCTAATTGCGACATCAAACCGGTTCTATGGCAATTATAGTTTATACATATATATGCCCATACGTTTGTTAGTGATTTTATGTGAATATCAAAAGTAAATAAAAAGCTTATATATATATTAACATATACAACCTAGATATCAGTACTGCAAGGGGGAAAGATGCACACGTTTGGAATTTTAATGAAGTTGAGAAAGTTTTTACGCCACAGTAAGATTGGGTTTACTTTTCATATAAAAACTTTTCAAGCACATAATTGGCTAGACATAAATCTAGAATAGATTTACTCATATATAGTATACCCAAAATAAAAGTAGGAAAATTCATGCCAATTTCCTATGAGAGCCATCATATAGATACACACGATTCTGTTCATCAGACTGAAATTCAATCGGATATTTCCGATTTCAGTTAGAGATTAAACTGACAATTTTCAGTCATTTCGTTAGATCTTATAAGACAATCTTGTTTTTACTCCTTATGGGAACTGAAGTCTTATAAAGATGTCATCTGATGTTCGCCAAATTCGTTCATACGCAGATGTCAAACCAAATTTATTGCAATAGGTTTTATTGTAATAGGTATAAACTTGGGGCTTGTGGTGAAACACTTTTTATTTATAATGGAAAAAAATATTTTCTTATCAGACACTTTGTGATAAATGTGTGAGCTAAAGGAGTCTGAATTCTAGGAAAGTTTGTTCATAAAATTAGAAAATTTCATATCGTGACTTTTTGACTTGATTCTGCCAATTTTCTTTATATAATATGGTATTATGAACGGTCGAAAAGTATTGACTTTTAAGAAGAAATTACGTACTTTGTATTTGTATATAATAGACCTTGAAGGATTTCTGATAAGACCCCACAAAACCCAAGGCATGTAACCCGATATACCGGGAATGAGTTATATTCTTAGTTGTTTTATTCTATATAAATTATAAAAGTACAAAATGTGGTTATGATAGTTTTTGTTCCCACGGTAATAAAAACCCCTAGCATGAAATTCATTTCTGGAGCTGAAAACACAACTGTTTTGATTTGTTCAAAGAAAATAATACGAAACTGACAAATTTCTCCCTTGTTTTTGGGGGGAAAAAATATATGCCAAAAGCAAAAATGTTAATTTTCATGTAAGAAAACCTAGCCAAAAAATCACACACAGTCACAATCTTTTGGTTCCTCTCAAAATGTGTACATAATAGTTAATACCTTTAGTACCGCTTAGCCAAAATCCCAAATTTATACCCTCTCTTTTTTTGGTTCTATAATTTCTTTACAGTCTTGAATCTCAGAGGAAACTCCTAAACCAGAAATCTCACTACAGAAAAAAAAAAGAAAAACCAAAACCAAAAAATGTATCCATTCGTAAGTATTATTTTTGATTAAACCAAAATTTATGCTCCAAACGAGGGCAGGCTGAAAAGTATTCGGTATTCGGCCAAAACAAAAAAAATATTTTTGTTAAAATTTTTACTTGATTTTAGTGCATGTTGCTGCTTTGGAAGAGCTAAGATATAGGTCTGAAATGGGCGTGGGATTTCTGCAGAAAGCTTAATGGAATAATATGATATCAAAGCTTGCAAAGAACGGTCTCGCTTTTTGTGGTAGTCAGAGCAAAATCGGTCGTTCACAGTTCTATGGAAAACGAAATAATCGAAAAAGACCTTTTTCGAAGACAATTTGCTCATTTTGCTCAGTTACTGACCCCTCAGTAGCTGGGCGAGTGTGTTTCGTGTGGTCTGTGAGAGAACGATTTCTGTGCTACGCCAGATCCGAAACCCAAAAAGGGAGATACCAATGAAACGAAAAATTGGGTTGCTGTTGAGACCGTAAGCAACGCCGTTTTAGTTTTTGAGGTCTTTCGTGTGAGCAGACCGTTTTTTGCGAGCTGTGGAGGTATTTTTTTTTGTCTGGGGTAACAGAACCAATGGTTTCGAAGTCTTTAACGTACCCCTACTTTTCAGCCTACCCACGCCTTATAAACATATACCATATACTCTTTGCTTTTGAAGACTTCACATATTGTGTTTTCTTGTAAGATTTTAGTTTCTCGAAACAACAGATAGTCCCACAAGAACCAAAAAATCAGCTCATTTCTCACGAACATTGTACAGACTACTCTTACTTACTCCACCTGCTCCACCTGCCACTCGTGCTCCAGTGTTTTGTATATTCAGTTTCGGATTGCGATTGCTTCATAGCCTTTGGAATTTGGAGTTTCAGTTTAATCGACACGCAAGTGCTTGTCTTGTGTATTTTCCATTTCCATTTTTATAGGGTTCTGGAATGCCGCATCCCACGCAGGCGCCACAACAGTCGCATGGCTATAATAGCGAGCAATCGAATGTGCCATTTGGTGTCGGTTGGTCAACTGCCGCGATGCAGCCATACCCAACGGCCCAGCCTGCCCAGACTTATCAGCCATCCCAGCATCAGCATCAGCATCCGCATCAGGCACACCATCCACAGCATCAGCAATCGGCATACCCAGGCGGTGCTCCATATCCAATGCATGCACCATATCCGAACACATCGACGCCATATCCAGTCAATGTTAATCCATCCTCGTCACCCTATCCAATCTATAGCCAACATAATGCCTCCCAGGGTATTTCATATCTGCAGCAGCAGCAGCATCAGCAGCAGCAGCCGCAGTCGCAGTCGCATGAGCAACTGCATCAGCATCAGCACCAACAGCAGTCGCATAGCCAGTCGCAAACCCATTTCAATCAATATGCAAGTGCCAATTACCCGATGAGTCCCGATCGTGGCTATAATCCAGGCATGCCGGCGGCACAAGTACAACAACAACAACAGTATGGATATGAGAACTCTAGTCATTATGCTCAAGGTTATGCTCAGGGTCATGCTCAAGGTCATGGATATGGCTTTGGCCATGGGCAAGGTCAAGGGCACGGGCATGGGTATGGTCAGATGCACGGGCAGCGATCACTCAGTCATCAATTTACGGCCCATCAAGAGGTTCGTCAAACCAAAAAAACCAAAAACAAAAACACAATACCAATGCTACAAGGGCTCGATCAGCATTGACTATATATCTATATATATATCTGTCTATATATGTACATACTTCTCTCGTCATGCTCCTCATCTGTGTACACTCAAAATTCTACGATTTCGTGAAGTTCAAGAGCTTTTGTTTTGGCATTTGGGTACACTTGGGTACAAATTTCTTAATGTTCGTTATATGTCGAAGGGTTTCCGCATATCATATATGTGTGCCTCATATTTCTTCTTTCCTTTTTTTTTGGGTTTCTCCAATTTTTCACAGAGAAGTTGCGCCCATGGTATATATTATATATATATTTTATTACTTTTCAAACTCAAAAAACCAATTCCAAAATGCACTTCATTATTTTCATGCATCCTATCGATAAGAAAAATGATCTGATAATGTGTGTTAACTGATTTATATATTGCATATATCTAGTGTGATGTGCATGTTCTTATATATACCTATATTATATATATGTCTTATAGTCTTAAAATATTTTCATCAACTTGATTTTTTAATTTTCATTGTATTCATTTATACCCAGATATATTTCCAGTCTTAAGTACTTATGGGGCCTCAGTGGATAGTGCACTGTCCCGTCAAACAAAAGGTGCGGGTTCGAGTCGCGCTTATATCAATAGACATGACCCTCCTAGAAAAACTAGGTTGTGGGGTAGGATTTGATATCCACCCACGTAGAAAAGAGTTTTTCATTGAAGGAAGCAGACATGAAGACAAATAGTGCTTCAGGCTGTGAGCCGATAGAGGCTTATATTTTTTCCTAATGACCCTTTTTTTATTTCCATATTGATGCGATTTATTCCAATCATAACCTAATTTTTATCCATTTTTCCCATAATATAGTAAATCGATTTTGATTCTAACGCCTTATATGCTTTATTGTCATTCATAAAGCATAGTTTCTTTTTTTGATTCTTAAAATTCTTAACAAGTTGTCTAATTTTTACTATACTAACTTCGATCCGTAGTTTCTTCAGCTATATTATATAGTAAATCGATTTGAATCGAACTTTTTCTTTCCAATTTCCATGTTGTTACATATTTGCATCAATTTTAAATTCAAAATTTTTTTTAGAAATCCTGAATTTTTTTTAAAGGAAACTTCTTATATATAGCTAATCGGTCCTACGAAAATTCTGTTCCCATACATACAGTGTCATAGTTTCTTTTCAATTTCTTAAAAAATTAAAATGTTTACCATAACTTTTTTTTCGACCAACATAAACTATTAAATTTATACCATATTAAAGCTCTATGTTATGCCCAAAATGATCTATTTGCACTATATGTTATTTTTCGAGTTAACCGGGTTATGCATACCAAGTTTCATGAATATACCTATAGAGTTTGTTTAGTTTACATAGTTCATATAAGCACAACGCATTCGATCTAAAGATAAAACCAAGAAAAACGCGCATGATTAATACAATACATTATCATATAACTAAACATTTAAAATTTCAGCAAGTATTCGTATTAGTTTATTTATATATATATTTCTTTATATAATTCTAGGGAACTCCAACTGTGTTCCCACGTCAGGGATTTGATCCTGTTAAGGATGCTCATGACTTGCGCAAGGCTATGAAAGGCTTTGGCACAGATGAGGATAAGCTTATCGAGATCATTTGTGGTCGCAACAACGAGCAGCGCCAGGAAATCCAGCGACAATATAAGACGCATTTCGGCAAGGATCTGATCGAGGACATCAAATCGGAGACGAGTGGAAATTTTGAGAAACTGCTCGTCGGCCTGCTGCGTCCCATTGTGGATTATTACTGTGCGGAGTTGAATGATGCCATGGCCGGGCTGGGCACCGATGAGGAGGTGCTCATCGAGATACTTTGTACGCTGTCCAATATGGAAATCAATACCATTAAAAACCAATATTTGCGCTGTGAGTTAAAACGTTTATAATTTCCATAGATGAAATCTTAGAAATTTATCCAATTTATCCAAATTTTCAGTATATGGCGCCCATCTGGAGTCGGAGCTCAAGTCGGAAACCTCGGGCAATTTCAAGCGCCTGCTGATTTCGCTGTGCACCGCGGCACGTGACGAAAGCGGACGTGTTGACCCGGGCATGGCCAAGGATGATGCCAGGGAACTCCTCAAAGCGGGCGAGCTACGGGTCGGCACCGACGAGAGCATGTTCAATATGATACTGTGCCAAAGAAACTATCAGCAGTTGAAACTGGTTAGAGAGACTCCTCTCCGGGAAATCCCAATTGGCAAAATCATAAATTAAATTTTGTACTTTTACAGATATTCCAAGAGTACGAGAGTATGACGGGCCACTCCTTCGAGAAGGCACTCAAAAAGGAGTTCTCCGGCGATATTATGGAGGGCCTCATCGCCATCTACAAATGCGTCACAAATAAAGCCGATTACTTTGCCTCGCGTTTGCACAAATCCATGGCCGGAATCGGCACCAACGACAAACAGCTGATACGCGTCATCATCACACGCTGCGAGGTATTTCATTATATTATTATATTGTTTTCATTCCGTATCCTAATCTATTTCAACTCTTTGTATTGCAGATCGATTTGGCAGACATTAAAGTAGCTTTCGAGCGTTTGTATGGTAAATCATTGAAGAGCTGGATTAAGGTAAAAACTATATAAGATTTAGTTTAGTTTTTTCAGATTCTTGTGCCAGCACCGTTCCAGAATAGGGTTATCTTTGACATAGCTATAACTTTTAGATATCTCTGTATGTTTAGAAAATAGGCTTAGTTTTACTATACTTTTTGGAGTTTACTTTAAAAATTTGTATATATGTTGATCATAGATTAGTTCCAAATTTACTTAAGAAATTGTATAATTACGGGGCCTCGGTGGACCTGTGGATAGTATAAGTTCAGTCCCTTTAGTTTTGGATATAATCAATTCAAATTTAACGTAGTCTTTTTAAAAAGTTAGAATTCAGTGTATTTTGATAGCAAAGGAGCATTATACATCATTAGAATTTCTTTCTTAAAAATGATATATGTTGGTAAATTTTATTTAATACCGCATACATTCTTTCAAAACCTTTGACAAATACAGTTTCAATACAGTTTTGCCAAATTTTGAGTAAGGCAAATTTGGTAAAGATTATTTTACGGAACTTTATTTCTACATTAATTCATATGACTTTAAACTTTGGGAATTAGAGAATCTTTTGGGCAGATTTAAGCTATGTCTTCTTCTATATGTTGGAAAGAACTTATGCTCTTTCTTAGTATTCAAAAAGGGGTTGTATAAGGGTATAGAAAATCGAAGATTGTGTGTGTAATTGTTAGAAGTTATCTTTATGTATTCCAAATCGCTATATGTTTTTTTGACTTTTGTATATAATTCTGTAAATTTCTTGTTGCTTTCAGGGTGACACTTCCGGACATTATAAGCACGCTCTGTACGCCCTGGTTGGTGAACAACGCTCATCTTAAATTAAATCCTTTATATTTATCGATAATATATGCTTGAAAAACTTGACAAAAACAGAAAAAAAAGAACATTTTGAAATCAGTTGCTAAACATTTAATGTATATGTATTTTAAATTTTGTATATTGTAATGTATTTGTATGTTGCCCAGACAGTGACTACCTTATATATACTATATTATTATATCTACCTTAATTGAGGGACAAATGTTGCGATTCCATCTGGAATTTTCCCAGTGACAATTTTACAGCTGAACTTAAAAAAAAAAAACAACCACAAATTGTGTCTCGAATGAAACTCTTGCAGCGATTGCATTTATATTAAAGACCAGACAAAAGGATAAAAAACACTATTTACATTTACATTATACAAATAACAAAATAAAATAATAACTATCTATTGATATCTAATCTAAAAAGCGCTTTATTGTCAATTTCATGTTTCGGATTTGGAACACAATTTCGTATACTTACATCCATATATGGCTATTCAGCTTTTAATGTTTGTATTTTAAATGTATAAATATTGTTGTATATCCCAAATATCTATATATGTATTGTAATAAAAGTACAAAAGCCAGTTGGAAATCGATGTATCTTTTAGTTGGGTAGGTTATGCTATGGATTCGGTAAATTTCTTTATTGATTGACTTTAAGATTCTTATTATTATTATATGGACATAATAACCCCATTGGGTCAAAGCCTGAAGCACTATTTGTCTTATATTTCTGCTTCCTTCACTAAAGAACTTTTTTTACGTGGGTGGAATTCAAGTCCTACGCCACAGCCACAGAGAATAATGCCTATAGACATGAGCGGGATTCGAACCTTGCAGCTCTTTTTTGACGGGACAGTGATATCCACTGGTCCACCGAAGCCCCGACTTAAAGATTGCGCTATATTATAATGGTATATTATATATGGTATATGATATTGTACCCATGTGGTGCCACATTTAATATACCCCTTTAAAATTTGAAACTAGGGTATAAGGATTCAAAATGCCTAGAATATTAATTTCAACTTGTTAATTTTGAAAGTTTTAAACGGGTTAAGAACTTTAGTAATTCAAAATTCCAAAAATGTTTCAAAAATGTGTGTTAAAGTAAGCTAAAGTAAAGTAAAGTTAAAGTAATGTAAAAGTAAGTTAATCAGTTCAAAATTATATACAATACAGTAGAAGCTTAGCTCAAAGTGTAACGTTCTATAAACAGTCATAACAATACATTAAATTTATGAAAATTTTTTTATAATAATCTAATATATAAAAGAGTAGATCTCTAAGTTTTGAAAAGTGTGGAGTGTTGCTTGTTTTAACCGATTCACTAGCGTTAGACTATTAGAGCTCGAGACTTTAAACTTGGTATGAATTTGATGATATCAAATCTACTTGACTCTTGCATTCAAATAATTTTTCACAATTTTGATACACCCAGACATTTCCTCGAAAAGTGTTAACATTATTATGCTATAGTCATGGTCTACATACATAAGCGCATAGAGACTATACAGAAAGTGACACCCAACATTTTGTTTCATCCTCTATTTCCCTAGATTTCCCTGCATCAAAAGCATATAACACCTAGAAAATTTCTAAAATCAATATTTTTATTCGTATTCATAAGATCTAAAACTTAAAATTCGTGAACAATTTTTTAATATACATATGTTATACATATTCGTATGATTTATATTACTTTATTTCAGCACCTTAACCTCAACAAATAGTGCATCATTTCTCAGATAATTGCGACTGGTTATGACCTTATGTGGTATATGGAAATACTGATTACTCTGTATATAATCGTCACTCTTTTTCCGGACATTGATAATCTTGACATAATCCTGGGCATCTAATGAATTCTGATCCCGTATTATAATCTCGGCTTGCAGGCGACAAGGCCAAGCTAAAAGTGGATCATATTCGCCCGATAATACATTCAGGCAGGCTATCAGGTTGCGACCCTTCCAAGTGCCCTTGCCATTCAAATATATGTCCAACTGCGTGTAGGGAGTTAAGAGTGTTCAATAGAACCTTTCCTTCTTTTAATCAGAATGGGAGAACTTACCCGCAGTGCGTAGCCAAAGGCCTTATTGGAGAACATGGAACTATGCAGTATGCTGTCGTATTGCTTGGCCTCCTCCAGCTTCTTGGAATAGTCCTTGATGCGCCATATCAAATGACCTAGGAATTTTTTAGAGCTTTAAAAATACTTTATCGTTTTGTTCCTTTTTTTCCGAATTCACCTCGAATATTTTGTACACTTGCAATGCGTTGTTGCATGGCCAGTTGATTTTCTATGTCGGATATATTTTGCATAGTCTGATGCAGGGCCTTATCCAGATCTTGTACAATACTCGTCAGCTTATCGCAACGCTCCTCGGTTTCGCAGACAATGCTCTTCACGTTCTTAACCTCGTAGTCCAGTGTTGCCTGTTTGGAGGTGGCAAAATCGCTGGTGCCCAATTTGGTTTTAATGTCCTCGTTGATCTCCTGCAGGAACTGTTCGATCTGAACAAACTTATCGCTGCAAGTTGAGGAAATTAAAAGGTTTTTGTTTCTTTTTGGTTCCGAGGGTTGCCTTCCTAAGAAATAGTACCCAAATGGATCCACTGAATCGGACATAATAAGCCCACTTAATGCTATATGAAGACTTAGTGAACCGCATGACTCCCATTTTTTGGTGAGGAAGCTGTATCTTGGGCGCGTCAAAGATTTTATACCCCAAGCTCTCAAATATATAGAATGGAAACATTTTAAATAATACAATGTTCAGAAATTATTTCTTAAATTTGTGAGAAATTTTTATACAATAGCTTATAAAATATGTATAAAATGGACATTTAGTTATATAGCTACTATATGGTTCAATCCTTCTAAAATTAAGTGGAGAGATAGAGCCATCGATAACATTGAAGCAATAGCTTGAAAAACATGGAAAATATAAAGAAACCCGACTTTTACTTGTATGGTAGCTATATGAAATAGTGGTTTTGATCCTTTTTAAATTTAGTGGAGTGATAGATAATAAAGAATCTTAAGTATGCGTGAAAATTCAATCTCAATTCAATAGCTCCAAAATTATGAAAAATAAAGGATAGTCCGACTTTTACTTATACAGCAACTATATGATATAGTGGTTCAATTCTTCTGAAATTTTGTGGAGCGACAGTTTGTAAAGAATCTTGAGTATGTGTAAAATTAAAGTCTAATAGCTTGAAGCACAGGGAAAATATAGGCAAAACCGACTCTTACTATATAGATATATGGTTAGATCCGACCGGTTCTGGTAAATACGCAGATCGATTTCCTCATTGGTATTAACCATTCTGCATATAACTTGGAGGATGTTCCAGTTTACTTCGGGATGTTTCTTGTAAATCGTATCACTAATACTACCTCTAGAGCTTAGAACTTAGGAGGCAGCCCCATAATGCATTATCATACTTTACATACCGATTCGATCTTTCATTTTCGAAAACAATTTCCTCCAATTTGATGATGTTGTCATTCAATTCATTCTGATGATAACTCACATCCACGGAGAGCTGATTGATATGTTGCTGCAGTTCGTCCATTTTCAGCTCGACTTGCTCCTTAAGTGACTGCACATCGTGCCATATAATGAGCATTATGTTTATGATCTAAACTCGAAACTGTATACTTCTTTGGGTTTACCTGTGTTATGTTGCAACTGTACTGAAAATCCACTCGGTTCTGTTCGGCGTTAAAGGATCTCTGTGCCGCCTCCTCCTCGATTTGTCGCCGCAATTCGTTGAGGCTTTCGTCGGTCTCCCGAGTCCAATCTTCGACGACCTGATTGTGTTTGCGTATGTTGCCCACATCGGTGATCAGGTGCAAACGTTGACGTATCTCCTCATTGAGCACCGAACGTATCGTATTGATATCCTGCTCCAGCACCTGGACGCGATGATCGGCATGCTGATCCAGGCGCTCCATGCTGACGCTGAGACGCTGCTGCAGTTGCTGTTTGTTGCGCGGACACTCCTTCAGGTGGGATCGCATGCGGATGCGGGGTATGAAGACATGACAGCTATTGGGACACTCCTCCAGCACCTGGCCACAGTGGATGAGATGTTCCTGTTGGGGTTACAAAAGTGTCTATGGGGTCTTAGGATGTGCAGGGCATGATATGTTTATCAAAATTGGGACTTAATATTATTATTATTATATGGCCATAACAATCGTATCGTGTCAAAGCCTGAAGAACTATTTTCCTTTATTTCAGCTTCCTTCTTATTAGGGACTTATTAGAACAATTTAAGATCACTTGAGAGTATTATATGTATCCCGATATATGTATATTGGTCTGCCTCAACGAAATCATCCTTCCACAATTCCATAAATAATTCTTAACATCAGATCGCAAAATTGGTGAACTGCTATTCTCTGCGGGAACTCCTCCTAAACCTAGATTGTTTTCAAAATCCCAACAGGAAAACATCAGGAATTCTAAAAAAAAATATTGTATACTCTTTCATTTTGTGCAGAAGTATGTCATGCTTAGAAGGAAGCGTCGTAGACCCCCAAATGTTAACTCCTGGAATGGTCTTCAGGAAAAATGTAATCGATTGTCCGAACTCCAAAGGAAATTCTTTACTCTTTAATCCGTTGAAATTGTTGTCCAATGACGTGGTTTTTGGTCAAAACTTTAGATTATCATATAAATCGGCCTACGGGCGCTACTAAGTAGATAACGCTTGAGCTAACGATGATCAATCAGGCTGAAGACAAGTTTTGGGGATAATTTTTACACACCGTGAATGTTTGAGCATCGAACCACTCGTTGCAGAAGAGACAAGATGATTTCTCATATTTGATGATTGTCGTGGATTTCGGATGCTGTTGAGCTGGTTGAACCGTTGCATTGTCCACAACAGTTCGATTGAGCGACATGCTTTATAGACGAACCGATCGAATAGACCCGAAAAAAATAGTTTTGAAAATCAAGAAAACTCGAAGAGACGCAAAAAATATAAAATTCGCCGTTACGTGAAACGGCTCAAAACATACTAAAAATTCAGGCGAAATGGGTAAAAAAAATATATGATCTATATAATATATATGTATGTATATGTGTGCAGAATGATTAAGAATTGCCTTTGATAGAGCCAGAGACTCACACACACATAAGCAGAGGGGTATCTACCCACACACACACACACACACACACACACAGACTTATAGATAGATATGGCTTTACATGGGTTGTCCCTGAAAAAAGCGAAAAGAGCCAGCGCTATCTTTAGCAGCCGTCTCTGTCACCCTTATAGTTACCTAAAAGTTTTGAATGAGCCACAGGCGAAACACTCTGCCCATGGTTCAACTCTGGGACCACACAGTGCTCCGGATTAATACTGCTATATCGAATCAACTACGCCGGAACAGGTTGCCGAAAGAGCACCTGAAAGAAACACTCACGGTCGGATATCATTATCAATCGGAAAATATATATATTTTGGTATTGCAACAGTATTACGAGGAGCGTGGTTCTCGTATCACAACAATGGCAACAAAACGAAGATAACATCCATTCGGAGCGGGCTGAGTCAGTGAGAAGTGCAGAGAGCAACAGGTGCACTCTATCTTTCGGCGAGGGTCGCTCGGCATGATAAACAATATGAACCAAACCTCATAAATCATGTGAAGTGTTTGGAAACTAGTGTGGAATCAGTTTTGTTTTCAATAGATATCTACTCTATAAGGTTTAGGGAGAGCTTCAAGAGCTTCTAGTTCTCAGTTCTAAGAAAATTAATTCGGAACCACCCGATATGGGTTGAAAAGAATTTTGCTATTTTGGCTTGGAACTCAACCAATTCGGAACAAATTCGTTTCAAATTTGGTCTTAAATTGGTTCACAAATGGTTCTTCCTTTCTTCCAGAATGACAATGTTTTATCTTTCAGTTTCATAATTCATAATGCCTTCGGAAAGAGTATCAATGCTAATTCTACGCCTCTTCTAAATACGCCCCATGATTAGCCTAATGAGTTTATCTTTAGCAATTGGAACATAGGCGAGAGGGCTAGAATTTTGCTTGATAAGAACTGTGCATATAGTGGGGTGTGGCCTAATCTATGCTTGATCTGAATGTATCGAGTAATAAAGAGTTCTGCAATATCAATCAGTGACCCAAATTTTGATCCAACTGTGTAACTGACCTTCCGTTTGTGTGACCTAATAAATTTGGATAAAACAATTATGGGGAATTAAGTAGATGTTCAAGAAATGAAGAATATTTAAGAGGATCCTGGAAAATCTCCTTAGGTTTTTACCGTCAGTTATTATAATGATTTTATAAGCCTTCGTTTGAAGGTGGAAATTTCAAAATGCAAACTTGTAGAAGTTGGAATTAGTTCATTAGGTTAATTTTAGAACTTAAAGGCTTTATTCAGCAAAAAGTGGTTACAAATCGACTATTCAATATATTGCCTATCGCTAGACATTACTTTTTTCGATCTTACTGTCAATTTTCGGATGACAGCTCGGAACCTATTGTTCGTCTTTTGATGCAATTCATGTATAGATCCATTTTTTGGTTTCCTCGTAAGAGGTGAAGTGTTGGTCAGCCATGCCATTTGTTATCGCTCGGAAAAGATGATAATCAGAAGGTGCAATGTGAGGGGTACGGCGGGTAGGGTAGGACTTCCCATCGAAGGACTTTCAAGTAAGTTGTAACGACCCAACTAACATGTTGTCGAGCGTTGTCGTGCTGGAAAATTACTTTTTTTTGTCTATCCGAAAATTGCGGCTGTTTTTCTTGCAATTATCGGCCCAAATGCATCCACTGTCGTGGATATACATTCCCCTTGATGGTGTAGATAATTCAAATTCGAATCAATTCAGTTTTCAACAAAAATTTTCTTATTTTTTTCATCTTAAAATACAAAAAAATAATATGTACATAAACGTAAGTTTAGCCCGAAAAATAAATAAATAAAACGTATCAAAAAAAAATGTATTATCTTGTCCTTAAAGCCTAAATGTAGAATTATAAATAGGTCGACTCGAATTTGCGGCGCATCTCAAGTTTTCGCTGTTTGCCGGGAAAAATGCTGAAGCCTTTAATCTTGAAGGCGCGCTGGAGCATGAGCAGGGTGTAATCCGGGAGCAGGCAGGTGACGATTACGAGGACTACATAAAGCCAAACCGGAAGGGAGGCCAACAGATTGTTATACGCCCAATAGATATCCGTATCGTAGTCCCTGGTGTGAGTAGTGGAGTGGGGGATTAGCAAGGCATGGAACTGGTTTCTCCGCGGGGAATACTTACAGATTGATGACGTTATAGATGATGGTGGTGATCATGAACACGAATATGGAGAGCAGCACGGTGGCAATGTACCAGAAGGATAGATAGACACCTTCCAGCCAGACTTTCAGATTGACCACAATGACCACGGCCCACATGAGCAGGGTGCCAAAGCAGGAGAAGGCCGCCGTTTGGCCACCGTTCAGGATGACATTGTTGTAGGAGTAGATGCAGTAGGCGAAGTAGAAGATAATGACGCCATGGTAAATGGCAAAGAGTGTCCAGACCAGGAAGTGGGCCCAATGTAGCTTCTTATTGCCAGTGTTCTCCTTATAGAGCTTCGGGTTTCTGTAGAGGATATAAAGCATTTTCCAATGGACTTCAAAGGTGTTCAAAGAGAGAGAATTTTGGTGTACTCACTGCATTAAGGTCTCCTCGGTGTATGGTTTCTCCGTGATGCCGATGAAGAGAATGGGCACGCTGGTGTAGACCGCATTGTAGAGTGTCAGGAAGAGCGAATCATAGACGGAGGACGAAGAGAATAGCGTGTGGAATTGGAACAGAAACATGATGACCATAAAGAGTATGTTCTTGTAGAAGAAATAGAGCACCAGCAGCGGTATCCGAACACTATGGAAGTGCCCATGGACGAGCAACAGACGCTTCAGCATGCAGAACTTGGCAAAGGCAAAGTCCGCGCAGCGCGCCGCCTGACGACCCTCGCGTCCCATGATGCCGATGCCCACATGCGCCTCCTGGATCATGGACACATCATTGGCGCCATCGCCAATGGAGGCTGTTGTATAGTTCTCATTCGACGACTTGATGAGGGCCACCACTTCGCTCTTTTGCAGCGGACTGAGGCGACAGCACAGCACCGCGGCGCACTTGACGGCAACATCCCGGAACTCCTTGGACGCCTCGGCCAGGGCAACAGACAAGCTTTTGCCATCGATGAGCAGTGCACACTCACGTCCAATGCCAAAGACAATCTCACGTTCCAGCACATTGAGATGCACCAGCAGATCATCGCGATTTTTGCAATCCAAAATGATATACTTCTTGGCGTCCGGTGGTATGTGGCCACAGGAGAGGGCAATGTTTAGAGCTGTCTCCACTTTGTCGCCGGTTAAGACCCAGATCTTAATGCCAGCTGCCTGCAAGGAGACCAGCGTGTCGGCAACATCGTCCTGCAGAGCATCCTCCACGGCTGTGGCGCCCAATAGAACGAGATCACTTTCAATCTTGGAGTAGCATTCCTCGCTCAGCTGCTTGCGATTCTCCAGCGAGCTATTCGCCTGGCCCAGTTCGCTGAGGAACTGCTGATACTCCGGCTCGGGTATCTCACGCCGTGCTATGGCCAAAGTGCGCAGACCCAAGCGGGCGAAGTCACTGATATGATTGTCCGTCTTGGACACCATGCCCGCGGAGCTGTTGGCACACAGCGGAAAGACATAGCTCTCTGCGCCCTTGGTGTAGATCCACTTCTTGCCCGCGGCATCGCGCACAATGACGCTCATGCGTTTACGATCCGAGGTGAACTCCAGCACATGCAGGCGATAGAAGCTATCCTCCTTGGGTTTGTTGCTCTGGAAGGGACGCTTGTAATCCAAATGCGGCGGCACCAGGCGCAGGCGCAGCACTTCATCATCATCGCCCGTATAGACCAGACCCAGATTGGCGCAGGCCTCGACCAGCGCCTTTTCATCGGGACTGGAGGCCTGATAGTCCAGCGAGCTGGAGAAGAGCAAGTGCTATAGAGATTGGCTTTCAAAAGGGAGAAGCAGTCTTACCATATGGTTTGTTGAATTTCATTTTTGCGTCTCTGGGACTCGGCGCGTATGAGCATTGTGGGCTGTCGGGTAAAAGTGGGCGCGGCATAGGATTCTCTCGATGTGGTGCTGGGCGTGCGAAACAGTTTGGGCACCACCGGCGCCGTATTGCCAATGGGACTTGTTAGATAGGCGTTGGGTGCGCCATAGGAATGTGCGCGTCGGTGACCCAGATTGACTACATCCTCTGACTCACCGAACTGCGGCAGATCCCGCTCCGAGGTGGAACGCTGGAACTGCAGCGATATGGGACGCATTGGCTGTGGACTTTGGAGGGTGTTGCCATTGGCCTCGGAGGCGCTGCCGGCATTGGGATTGGCACGTGCAAAGTTCGGGCTGCGCTTGACCACCTGTGGTCGCTTGCGACGCTCCACCTTGTAGGCATCATCGGCCAGCAGCAGGGGATTCACATCGGATGTGGTGGAGGCGCCATTCAGGCCATTGGGTTGCGCCGAGATGCTCGACTCAATGGCGTTGCTCACATTGTTGAGCTCGCTGTGTTGACTAGAACTGTGGCTCTCCTCGGTGATATCCGATATGGAATACATTTCGGGCGGACCCGATTTAATGGTCTCCTTTTTGCTCTTGTCCTCCGTTGTGGCAGTAACCTCCGGCCGGCTGCTGGGCGCCACCTGCACCGTGTGGCAAAGCGCCAGCGCTTGGAAGAAGATCTTCTGATCAATCTGTGAAAATAGAACTTATTTATATAGAGATATGACACCTCGATGATAGATGATAGATTACTTACGTTGAATTTATTAATGTCAATCAGTGCTTTGGTCTCATCATCCTCCAGTCGGGTCTTCTTGTACATGTATTTCTGACCCGCTATGGAGCATTGCTGGAAGTTCATTTCGTTTTTGGTCAGGGTGCCCGTCTTATCGGAGAAGAGTATATTGATCTGGCCCAGTTCCTCGTTCAGATTCGATGTATTCACAATGCACTGCTGATCCGTTTCCTGCTCATACAACTCCATGTCCCATTCCATAAAGAAGCCACTGATGACGCGCTGCAACTCGATGGTCACGTACAGGGAAATCGGTATCAAGTAGTTGAAGAGTATCAAAAATGATAGATAATCCTGCAGGAACTGCTTGACGCTGTACCCATCCACGGCGGGTCCCAGGTAGGTTAGCTTTGGTATCACAAAGAGCTCGTTGTAACTGCAAATGCAATAAAATTTCAGTTTTCGAAAACCGAAAATATCGAAATGTGACAAATTTACGAAATGGCGATTTTGATGGAGAATAAACCTAAGCGAAATTCCGCGCACTTTGAGATATGCCGGAATCCCGCGGTATGAATTTTAAGGATTTGGTGGCTTTTCGAAGTTTTTTTTTTTTTTGGGAAACCTTGGAAAAGTGAAAAATTTACGAAAATTGGATTTCCATGGGAAATCATCATAGGCAAAGTTCCGCCAATGTTGAACTATGCCTGAATCCGGTGGGATGAACAATTCGACCAATTTTCCCGCCCAAAATGGTTTCTATTTTCCCCAAATTTTCGTTTCCGACTTACCGTTTTAGGAAATAGAGCAAAGTAACTATGGCTATTAATACTATCAGTATAAATATTAAAAATCTGTTCACATAGGTCTCGCTGGAGGCGGTCTTGTTCCGGGTCAATCGGCTGTTCAGCTGCAGTTTCGTGGTCATTCCCGTGTAGATGGCACAGCCGATGACGCACTCCGTGTTCTTAACGCGGGAGCCCCGCAACAGGACGTTCTCGGCGGACAGCGGCAGGACACGCCCCTCGCCGCCGGCCAGTTCGATTTTGCCATTGAAACTGTACAGATCGATGCTGGGGCTTTCACACTCGATGACACCCAACTTGTGCATCTCCTCGATCGGCACCGTGGGCAGATCTCGAGGCACCGTCAGGGTCTTCAGATTCGATTCACCATCCAAATTGGCCGTTGTGATGAGGCACTTGCCGTGCGGATCTGTGGAGCGCAGCAATACCAAATCACAGGGTACATCACAGTCCCGTTCGACAACCAGCAGATCACCGGGTGCCACATGCTGTGATTGGACTATAGCCTCGACGCCATTTTTAATTATTGTCACTGTGAAAAGAAAATGGAGTATGAAACTTTGGGTACCAATTTGATATAGGGTTTTTAGGGGTTCATAAGCTTGTCATATATGATCAGAACTCTGACCATTTAAAACCTGACCAAATCTGCACTAAGTTTCAAAAAGACTCTATTCTCATTATGATCTATCGTAGATCTATTACATTTTTATCAAGTTTTTTCACACTTACAAAGCGAACTATAAGCCCTTCCAAATATACGAATTGAATTCAACTTACCCGGTGATCGATTGACCACATTATCAGTTCTATATCGTAATAGATCTTCATAGCCCTGTTTAGCAGCTGTTACCCCAATTACAAATACGAGTGGCAATAATGACGTCATTGGCGATACGGGACTGTCTATAGGAAATCGTAATAACAAAATAAGAATTATAATAAAAATCGAAATACGAATCATTTGAGGAACTTACCAATTATGAATGATATTATGGTCATAACAAGAAAATAAAAATTTGCTACACGTCGAAATTGTTCCAATAGATTCTGCGGTAGAAATGTGATCAATGTATATTTTGTGGATTTGATGCGATTTTGGTTCTTTTGCCTTTTCTTTTTAACATCTTCAGAGCCGCCAATCTGTATCTGTAGCCAATCATTTATAGTACTAACTCGAGAACCCTGGAAGAATATTATGGCAAACATTTAGTTTTTTTTTCCAACATATTTTGGGGAAAATTATAAAACAAGTTTTGGCCTGGGTTATTCTGTTAATACGTTTATATTTTGTTAGTATTTAATGAAAATCAATCAAGATGGTGCGAGTTCAAGGTTGTAATATATTATTATATAGGTTTTCTAAGAATTTTTTTATGACTTTAACTCGGCCAAATCCCATTGGATTTTGGAATGTTATGACTTTTTGGACTCGTAGAAACAAAAGGAATCAATTTTTCTTTCGAAAATTTTTGATTTTAAAATTTAGTCCATTTTGACAATTTTTCTGATATTTTTCACATTTTCGATGATGTTTTGAAATTTCAAATTTTAGACGCTGATCGGTAGCCCTAGCTCATACAAGTTTGAAAAGGTATAACATTCCAAGATCGGTTAAGATTTGGCCCAGATATGTGAGTTCAAGGTTGAACCATATTATTCAAAAAAAGCCTCTTTTCATATAGAATATGGCTCTAACTCAGCCAAATCAAGTTGGATTATGAATTGTTATACCTTTTTCGACTCGTGAAAGTATTGAGAATCGAATGATGCATATTTTGCTTGTATTGTCCAAGATTTAACCAAGATATTCACGTACAAAGTTAAAAAATACCTCAAAAAAGGTACTTCCAAAATTTTACTGTAACGATTGTAACTCGGCCAAATCAAATCGGATTTTGGAATGCTATACCTTCCGATGCTCGTAGAATCATTGAGAATGAAAATTTTTTGAAAACTTTTGATTTTAAAATTTAGCCCATTTTGACAATTTTTCTGAGGTCACCCCTTGATATTTTTCACATTTTCGATTATGTTCTGAGATCGAAATGTTTTGATGCTAATCGATAGTTCTAGCCGATACAAGCTTGGAATGGTATAACATTCCAAGATCAGTTTAGATTTGGCTCAGATATGTGAGTTCAAAGTTGGATCATATCTTAAAAAAAAGCCTCTTTTGATATAATATAAAATGTTTGATCCTTAGTTGTATATCATATTTTTTTTTAAATCTTCATTGAAAGGACTTAAAGAGTAAGAAGTTAGATGAGGTTAGATCAGAGAACTTAAAATCCTTTGTTGTACCGTGTTTTATATTAGAGAAGTTTGACAACACTTTATTCCTCTAAGTGACTGAAACTCGGGGGGAGAAAAGTCTTTGAGATAAATATGTTGGAAGAAAGGAACTTCCACGACCGCACATAGTGCACAAAGTTCAAAAAGGGTTTCCTCTAGTAGATCAAACTTTGTGGCAAAAGTTTCGCCAAAATCTGTTCTCAGTTCTCAATTATCTGCAGTCCCAACGACTACTATATGTGATATATGATTTCCAAATTTCCCGACACACTTAAGGGTCACAACGTTTAATTAAGTTAAGCACAGTTCGACAATCTCTTTATACAAAATGTTTCATATTGTAGATTGTATCATATAATATTTTAGTTTGAAATATCATTGTGCTTGTATATGGGTTAATGGGGTTAATAAACGCACATAATAATGCCAATGATCTACAAATTGGATTCTCTATTTTCGTATACTCTAGCAGAGTGTGTGCTTTAAATTTGGTCACCAATTGTTTAAGAAAGTCGAGTTGAGTAAGTTAAATATATAATATCTATAGTATATAGTGATATTGGAGTATTATGTAATGTTCTATGTGAACTCAGCTGCTGTTGATGGTATATGAGTGAAACTTGGTAGATGAGCTGGAATTGGAAATTATATATAGCTTACTATATAATATTGGAGCCGTTGGTAACATATAAAGTTTGGATATATTATAATTTTTTTGGAATGTATCATATATTATAGACTAATTTCATCAAAATCCTAATTCCAGAGTGAGTCACAAGAGCCTTTAATTCAAGTCAAAAATTGTTCGGCTTTAAAAAACCAAGTATGAAATTTAGAGAACTTGAAATCTTTCCCAAGTAGAATAATGATAAGAGATTATTATTATGATTATATGGGCATAACAACCCTTTCGGGTCACAACCTGAAGATCTATTTTCCACTATTTCTGCTTCCTTCACTGAATAACTTTTTTTACATGGGTGGATTTCAAATCGTACGCCACAACCTAAGTCTATGGCAAGCAAAGCTAAGTCTGGAAATATCTATAAGCTTAAGCATATTCTGAATAGTTCCATATGGTTCCGATTTTGGGTTATTTACAGTTTTTTTTTTTGTTAGTGCTCGTTTCTGGATAAGTATTATTCATTTATGGACAGCTTACGCACCTTGCGCTGTCGCCACAGGAATGTTTCCTTTAGATAGAACTGGGTTTCCTGTGGTTCTGTCCAAATCGGAGTCGGCTGATATCGGCCAATATGATCAATGCGACGAAATCCGCTCAGATAGTCATGGCCAAAGAAATTCATTATTGTCAAACGCCTGGCTGATAAACATGAACAGATCAACCTTCGTCTTATCAAGCATATGGTGTGTGTGCATCTTCTTCTTCTTCTTCTAATTCTACTATATAGATTGTACGACAATCGCGATTCAATCAGAAGACATTTCGATATTGAAAAACATCAAGCCAAAACATCTGATGTACCAGATTTGTTTTTCGCTACCGTGTGACCGTTGTTGTTGTTGTTTTTGGTGTTGTTATTGTTGTATCTCTATGGATATAGAGATGTGGTTGTATCTTTTCTCAACACATTAAAAGTTATAACCTTAAAACGATGTTAAGTGGGTAATTTTAACACTTCAATTGAACAGTTTTGTCTGTTTGTATGGGTTTTGTATATCAGTGCGTGGTATTTGTTTTTCACATTTACATGACTTTTAGATACTGCCAGCAGTCTATACAGTTATAGATATATATATACACCTATATATACCCATATATAGACATATATGACGTATCCATATCACGTAATAACTTTTCAAGAACTCACATTACACACACTTGAACTACTTGCTCATAAGATTCATATATGGATCCATATATATATATATGAATATATCTTACAAGTAAATCAGTCAATATATCTTATGTTATAGCAAATTGACTGATTTCTACGGCCGCTGTCCATGTTCATTCGGTTCAGTTAGTTTTGGTTCGAGCAATTGAATTCTATTTGCTCGGCAATTGATCACAACGCGATGTGAAGCACTTAAATGCCGTTCTCAGACTGCCCGGACCAACCCGACTGTCCCATCTGTACTGAACCGAATTGTACCGAACCGACCAGTACTACTCAGGCCAAGTGAGCCAAGTGTATTGGATCTCCATTGGCACTCGTCCGATTCCGATTCTGATTCGGATTCTGATTCCGATTTTCATACCCCATTACCAGCTTTCATAACACTCATAACAGCTGACAGACTTGCCAATATGCGAGGGTTATTCGATAAGTTTGTAACACAACTTGTCTCACCCTGTGTTATGCAGTTGTGCTTTATTAGCATAAAAAAGCTATCATTATTCAAAATTTCAACCAAAAATCATTACAAATCGCCAAAAAATGTCTTTTGCTATTAATGTTGTGAACACCCTGTGCACACATAATCGTTTTAATGTCTGGAAAACGGTAGGAAATTCCATTTTATTAGAATTTTCATTGAAACTGTAGTATAATGTTCGTTGGCTTAATGTAGTTGCCAGAAACGCCCTGTGCTTATAACTCGAACAGTATATAATAAGCTATATGGACAGCTTTTTGTTGTGTCCTGAGTCGCCCTGTGTCAGATGTTATATGTAATTAAGCACCACTTGTAAAACAATGTCAAAGGTAACTATTTAGCACTTACTTATCTGGTACTTCTTGAACTCCCCTCGCTAATGTGAAAGCTCAAAGCTTATTGAAGCCAGCGCAGAACCAAGCCAGCGGGGGAGGCATTACGAGCACTCGCACTCGCACTCGTACTCGGCACTCGGCACTCGGCGACACTCGTGTTCGTACCGCAAGTTCAAAGTGCACGCTTAATTTGCCAGTTTCGTCAATTTCGATTCCCGATGTCGAAGCTCAACTGAATTGAAAGTTCTGTTTACTATTTCCCTATATCAGATCAGATCTTGAACGCACTTTGCATAGACGACATCAAAGAAATGAACGGCCTTACCTTGAAACTGCGAGGGCTCAATTAGCCCCACGTTCTACGATTCTATCGCAGTTAAATGCGAGCTGAACCCGACTTTGAGCGGGAAGATCTCTATTTGGGGTTCTTTGGGCATTTCTCTCTATGAACATAGTACAGTTTTTTTTTCGAAATCGGGAGAATCAGGCTACTATATTATATAATTGCCATAAAATGAAAAGTAGGTTTTGACCGTATCTCCCGCGTTTTCCAAATTATTGCATTGATAGTTCACAAGCACATAAGATTTTTACATTTGCTCTACCAAATTTTATATCGATCGAACTTCTATATCATATGGCTGCCATATAACCGAAAGTCGGGCTTGTCGGTTTTTTCATATAAGGATCAAATCCAGTCAAGAAGCGGCCCAACTTCTAGTACCCTGATCGTTATCTAGTAATTGGAGTGTCATGTAGGTAATCATAGGGTTCCTGGTTAAATCGCTCAAAAATCTAAGAATGCACAGAAAAATGCAAACAAATCTTAACAATGTTGAATTACTCTAAGAATCAGTTTAGAATTTGGCTGAAAAAGACTACAAAATTAAAAATTACTTTTATTTTTCAAAAATTTTGAAAATGTTCAATTTAACCTGTATTTTTTTTAGCACAGAATATGGCAATACTTTTAAAGGCGCTATTAATCTATAAAAGCCTAACAAGCTTCTAAAAACAACCCGATCAGATATGAGCAATATGTTTAATCATATCATCTCAAAGTTTCATTAGCTACTTATCAGACAGACGCTCCAAGAATTGATGACAGTTATGAGAAGCCAACTTAAGATATAATATATAAAACTGAATTATAGGAAAATTTTCTCTTCTAACTATACTATATATACCATACGCTCTATACGAAAATTGTGTAATAAACGTGTGCGACAATCCAAAATTTGTGGTTCCATTTTTATACTCTCGGTCCGTTAGGTGCCCCTTAGTCAGTTGGGTACTACTACACCCGTTGTGGGGTTCGGATGTGTCATAGTTATATGGTTTCAATGCCCATTTTTAGTAAGAGATAATACGCAGATAGCATTTAGGTGCGAGTATATATAGAAAGAATTGACATATTTGATGTCGCAACCAGAAAGGTAACAGAAAAATTGGATGCGTAACAGGTTAAAGGTTATTTCCAAGCACATTGATTAGACGCGAGATTAAGTTTGGGATTAAGTGAGCTTAATATTGTGATTATTTACATTGTTAGACAACAGATTTTGCACACAAGTCTGAAGAAATTAGCAACTCACCCGCTTGATAAGCATTTTGGGTAACATCTTATCCATATAATTCGTATATATATACGTGTGTATATATAGATATAACTATATAGAGCCGTCGTTAGTCTATTATAGTTTATAGTTTATGGATATTTCTTCTTTTTGTTGGGATTTAGGTACAACAATGTGCCTCGGAGTGACAACAATAGCATACTACTCAACTGTTTGTTATATCTTCAAAAAGTCCACGAATTGGTCGTAATGCTTATCGTCGGCAATGCCCGATTCTAGACGGCCCAAAGCTAATATCAAATACCAAATAACCAATCGATCTATGTATATAGAGACCAACTATGTAGTTCTTTTTTGCAGAGCACAAAATATGCCGAGTTAAGAGCGAGTACGCGTCGAATCGGAGCCAAACACACGAAAAGGGTATTCCCAATAGATTAGAGTCAGAAGAGGAAGCAGCTTTTTGAAATTTTAACCCGTATGTATAGCTAATCCAACATAGCCGGTTGTATGCAATATCAAAACTGTATATCCAATATCCGAGTATCTACGGACTCGGGTCTCGGCTCCCGGGTCTTGACTCTCTTCGGATTTTTTTGGCTACATTTGAGCACAAGAAGCTTTTCCATATCAGTTACAAATACCAACAAAACTGATAAGATTATAACTGTCGCAACAGACTAATATGGAGAGTCGGGCACTGAGAACTGAAGTACTTGCATTATCTCTCCAAATATCAGATATCAACAAACAAACAGCCCCATAAACCTGCTCTTAGGGTCTCTCTTAAACATGTTCATTCTTTCTCTTTCTCCCATACTTTAAGCAACTTTTCCAGCATTTCAAATTTCCCCATTCAAAAAAAAAAAAAGCTGTCCTCGTCGTAGAATCATCGAATTTCACAATTTGAATGGCATTTGCACTCATGGCGTAATATCGATAATATCGGTCATATTAAACCGACTTTTTAATGCTTTATTATTATACAACTGGCACACTGATTATGGTCAAGGCGTTGCCTACAATTTAAAATAGCATAATTTATGGGGAGTCCAAAAATATACAAACAAATAATCAAACAAACAAACAAACAATCAGATAATCAAGATTCAAGATTAAGACAGTATAATCTTAGGAAATCATTAATCTTTAGCTCAATCGATAAGCTTCTTCATGTACCGCAGTTCTGATACTCTCTAATTGGCATTCGTTTGTTTAAAGTTACGAAACATCTGAAATTTTCACTTGTTTTCACAGCCAAAAGCTTTTTAAGTTATCATTAAAAGGATTGTCAAACTTTAATTTTATACCAAATACTAAAGGGTAGTAATTAATTTTCTTAAATAATATTAATATAAGCTATTCATTTATACCAAACTCGAAATCAGATGTTATAACTCAATCTATCCCTATGGACTCAACATACCCAACGAACGAATTTTTATTTATAAAGAAAGAGTGACAAACAATTTCCAGGAATTCGGTTGAACTTCATTTATACACTATGTTTCAAGTACAATAATTAGTTTCTGATCAACATTGATAGTATTTTCGTATTACCCGGCACTCCCGAAATGAAAATGATTTAGCTAAAACTGATTAAAACAATATTGATTATAATCAATTCTTGGTATTTCAATCGTATACATAATGTCAAGAGAAAACAGTTAAAAAACCTATATTAGTTTTTTTATCCATCTGATTCTGTGCCAGGATTCTGTAGCATTTCTTTCTTTGCAATCCTAAAAAGGTTCCTAGAATAGTAGCCCAGAGGCTTGCAATTAACACAGAATCTTCTCAATTCGGATAAACATATGTATACATATGATCCTTAATGTTTCATAATATCAATTTGTTGAAGAAACAAATGTAAGCAACTGTAACAAATTTCGTTTGTAGATGTTTTAAATGGAATATAAGGAAGGAACCCTAATCATTATATGGGTTTTTTATAATTCTTGCCAAAGACTCATCGAAATTTCCCTAACATTCCACATTTTTGGAGCTTTCTAAAGAGATTTGCCTAACATAATTATATTGCGTTGTTATATCTATGTTATATTCATTTTTATTTGTACCCTTCATATCTATAGAATTTGAAAAATATCCATGAATCATGCGCGCAAAAAGTTATAATTATTTGTAATCCCCATTTTGAGTGATTGATAGCGCAACTGTCTGGTAAAACCAATACATATTATAGTGTCAGGAGGACTCCAATCAACTACTAATGGGATGGAAATGGAAAGACGGTTATAATTGTTATTTCCATGTGAACTGAACTATCGGGGATATGGGATAAGATTTGGTATCTTCAGCATACAGCATACATATACAGAGGAGCTAACCTACCATATCATAGAGCTATATTGGATACAACATATTAGAATATTGGTAAAAAGTAAAGTTGATGCATATACTTTTTGGAACCAAGTAACTGCCATTGGTATAACGTTTTTCTAAAGTTGATATTCATAGTTCGTGCTTTATAAAGTTCTCAAGTTCCAAAGTTACATGGTTATTCCAAGAATAAAAAGTTTCGAACAAATTGAAACATCAATATATTTTATTTTATAAAAATAATGGATTAGTTTTTCCCCTAACCAATCCTAAACAACAACTTTTTTGACACATTTAAAATTTCGGCTTATTCTAGCAGTTGAACAGCAATATATCCGCTAAAAAATTGGAAAATCAAAGGGTATCACATAGTTGCATATACCAACATCAAATACCATATGAAATTTCAAAATATTATCGTACTTATCATGCTTCTTTATAAATGTTAGGAGTAAAAGATAAATACAATATAATCATAAAAAACAAGATATAAGAAGCTAGGGAATTTCGCAAGTTACCCTCTAAAGAGTTTTAGTGCGAAAATCCTTGGATTTCCCCCGCAAAATACTTCCACTTAGGACAAATCACATAAGGACATACATACCAAATTTGGTACCCTCTAAATTCAGGGTTCAACATAGATATATACAGATCGCTTTACTCTTTAATCTTCTTCAAGCTCTGTGTTTAACAAAGATATGCACTGAGTCTTTGTTGTGTAGCACATTTCACACTTAATCAATAACATGCAGCCCTCTATAAGTATTTACAGGGTATGTTGGAAAAAAAAAACGCACTATAAAATTTTATGGTAATTTAAACAAAAAAAATTTTCACCAGTCACTCAACGCCATAAACGCTTTCCATAGATGCGCTTCCCAAAACACTTGAGATGCACGATGCCATAATGGCAATATCCCGTTGGGAAATACCATATCATATGATATATACAGTTTTATATAGCTAAACACATACCATGTCTAGGTTGTTGCTTCGGAAATTGGCATGCAAATCGAACTAAAAATAATATGTCTTTGCTCCGGACTGTTTCGCACGGAGTATGAAATCAAAGGAAGTCCAAGCCCTCCATGTGAAAACTGATCTATCGGCAAACTGTCGAAGAATTGTTGATAGCGATAGTAACGCGCAGTAATGTGTGTACTCCAGGCACACATATATATATACACATAAATATACATCACATATAAATGAGCTAAGGTATATAAAATTATATCAATCACAAGGCGAGGGCAGTTCTATAAGTTCAACAAGAGAGAGTCAAGCTTTTGGGGAAAAGCCAAGAATCATTTCGGTAATCTCTGACAAATGGAAAAACTCACTGAACTTCGCTTATTCGAACTCATTTGGCTCAAACTCCATAAAACACGATTTGAAATTTCATCCTTTCCCTCTTTTAACACGTTGAGGCCTCGTTCTTACACGAATAGCTGGAACCACAGCAAAACAAAATCACAAATAATCTTTATGTCAAATGTTAAAACTAAAATAAATATATGTAACCCCTCACTTAATCCATGTCTTCCTTCTGAGTCAAAATTTCCAGTAATATAATCCCCATATTTAAAAAGCCTTGGTGAATATCTCTATTTCATTTTTAAGCTCCCAAACCCTCTTAAAACTCTGAACCTTTGTCTATGATAAACTCAAAGCTGATCGTTCAAAAATGAAATTCGAATGAAAGTTTCACTTTGATATTACTCGAAATCTGCATCTTTAACTTTCTGATAAAAATAATACAAATTTAGCATTACAATCTGTTGAAAATCTGTTCAAGCTTTCCCATAAAAGGAATATAGTTTTAGTATAACAATCTGTACTTTTTATAAAGCCTGTATACTTACTTCATATTAAGTGTGTCTGAGTTTACTATGACTTAAGGATGACACATATCAATAACTATTGAGAGTAACTAACTATTGAGTAAAGTTTTGGGGCTTTTGTATTTTCATATGTCGAAAATTTGACGCCTGAACAGGGACTTTAAGCTTTAATATAAAAGTTTACTAGTCTGGTACTTATTAGTTCTACAAATCACTCTATTAGTAAGAGTAAATGATATTTATGTATCTTTAGAATCTTGAGATTGAATACGAGTGTCAAAAGATTCCTAAAGTGAACAAAGCGTGTAGAACTTTAAAAAAATTTTTACTTCAAGCTTGATTCTGTCTACTTAAGATACTGAAATTTCTTATGATTCAAATAAATTGAAACGTTCTTAAATCGATCTCCAGCTTTCAGCTATAAGCACTCTTTGTAGAACTTTATAATAGACCCTCGTATTATAGATAAGCCCACTAACGCTTTTGCTACGTTTGGCAGGCTTTTCCCTCGTGCTCCTTCGGTTTTGCTCGTCGCTTGCTACGAAAGCTTCTCCGTAGCTCGTTCGATTGTTCACTCTCTTCTTCTGTTCTCCCAATGGCTAATGGCTACTCTTCAGCGCAAATCGGGCGTGCCAAAGAGATAAAGTCGATAACAATATCTTATCTTAAGTCATTGAATCATATCGTCACGCCGTAACACCTATATCATTCTATATACAATCCGAATTCGTTGACTTGACTCACGGCCATTGATTAGTGGGGTCGGTGGGACTTTTTTTTTTTTTGGCGTTTTTAGCATTTGTTGAATATGCAAGGAAGTGCGTCAAATAGCATTATATATATTATTTATTTACCTATTTCCACATAAAAATTACAAGAACATCGGAACATGATTAGTCGGAGGGAGGCCTTATCTGGCACGTGTAAACAAAACGCTCGAGCGAATCGCAGATCGGCTTTAGCCGAAAGGTGACAAAAAAGTAAATAAATTTGACAGCTTTTGTTTTATTATTATAAACAAAAAAATAATTGTTAGATTGGTATCAAAGTGCAAACTCTTGATAAGGTCTGAAACTAAAAGTGTGCCAATTTGGGGTAGTTTCCCCAGAAATGTGCGGCTTTTTTCGAAAAAGAAACTATGAAACATATCTTTAGATACATTTTCTATCCACTGGTCCACCGAAGCCTCTGAGTATTAAAAGCTTTTATAGAAAATTCTACATAAAACTCAAGGAATATAGAATTACAATCAATTGAACAACATGATATTCGTTATATATAAAGTTATATGATTTAGATCATAATGAAATTTTGTGGATCGATATATAATATCGAATCTTAACTTTTGTATGTGAACTCCTAATCCATATGTTGGAACACATGAGAAATATGGACAAAACCGATTTATGGAACGATTGATAGAGAATAATCTTTAGTATGTATTGATTTTCATCCAATAGCTTAAAAAGCATGGGAAATATGGGAAAAACTACTTCTAGTTATAATGTGTGTCGATACTTTTGAAATTTGAAAAGATAATAATAATAACAGATCACAAAATTATGATTTTTATCATGTTTAATTTCGATAACCATAAAAGAAGACCAGACGAAATAAAACACATTTTTGAACTCTTTTCGAAGAAAATAGTTAGGGTGTTCACGTAGGACTCCGATTTGCAACGAGAACAAGACCCCCAGCCTTGACTACAAAAATCGTTGGACCGTTAAGTTTCGGTAAAGGCTAAAAATACATGAGTGTGTTGTAAATTTCGTGCAAAGATATACTAAAAATTTTGGTATTTTTTAGGTGTTTATTGCGACGCTTACTGCCGAATGAGGAGAGCCTGCTATATCGCCAAGATATTGAAATAAAGGAAAATATAGCTTCAGACATTGACCCGATAGGGTTGCTATGGCCATATAATAATAATAATAATATTAATAATTATTTGTTTAATCACTTTCATGAATTGCTTGGAGTGCTCTCCCTTCTAAAATTGACACGCATGTCCGAAGGCATTATATCTTTAATTGGCGCCTCGGTGGACCAGTGGATAGCGTACTGTCCCGCCAAACAAGAGGTGCGGCATTATTCTCCTAGAAAAACTACGTTGTGGCATAGAATTTGAATTCCTCCCACGTAAAAAAAAGTTCATCAGTGAAGGAAGCCAGAAATCAAAATAATATTGCTTCAGGTTTTGACCCGATAGGGTTGTTATGGCCTTATAATGACAATAATAATGAAATCTGACACATGTCCTTCTTTTGTTATGTGTCAGCACCTTTGTCGGAAACGATCGGATCGGACCACTATATAATATAGCTGCCATAAAGTTTCATAAAAATGGGACTTCTATATAATATAACTGCCATATAACCATAAATCGGTTTCGTCATATTTCTCTTGTTTTCCAACGTACTGGAACAGCCAGCTTACATACTTCCCCCAAGACTCGTTATTTTCTTCGAAAGGCGTTTGAAATCGCCCACTGTGCGACTTGTTGAACAGCCCCGCCGCGCACCCTGAGAGGAGAGCAGGCGCCACCAGTTGAGCGTATTTTTTGCGCCAGGAGCAGAGCTGCCAGCTGGGATGCTGCCGCTGCCGCTGCCTCTGTCGCTGCCTCTGCTGCGGCCTCTGCTGCTGCTGCTCGACGGCTGCGGCCGCAGTACGCATTTCGCAGCGTCCGCAAGTGGGTTACACACACAACGGTATTTTTTTTTGCGGAAAAATCAAAAGATTCTAACGGTACTTTAACGGTACAAACAGCAACAACAACAGTAACAAAAAAGTAAGTAAGTGATAAAAGTGCAATAAAAAAGAAATTGAGAAAGTGGGAAAAAGAAATTTAGTACACGAAATGTGAAAGGATAGGATATAACGGTTAAATGTTAACCGTTAGTTTTGGCTTGAAGAGTGGCGAATGGAGAAAGGGGTGGAGGACAGTGGAGAGAGGAGCGTGGAGTGGGGTGAGTTGGGGGCAGGAGCAGGAGGCGTCGTTAACGATGGATGATTCGAGTGGCGAGTGCGAGTGCGAGTGGGATGCAAATAGTGCAGGACGTGCAGTGCGTGTTGGAATGTGTGCTAAATGGTCGAGGGGGGGGGGAGAGGATGGTGAAAGTACCAGGGAAAGGAGTGAGGAGAAAGTGCTCTCTAATTGAGTTATGAAAAGGATGACAAAAAAATGCCACTGAGAGCTTTAAGCTGCTGCATGTGTGTGTGTGTTTACATATATATATATACCCATTATATATATATATATACCCATTAATTCGTCGTATCTGCTTAAATCTTCAAACTTAATTTAATCCTTGTAAATTCTAGGGAAAAAATTTAGCATGCTTTTAGGCGCAGCGCAACTTTAACATTTTACTCAAAATATTGGGAAATTTTCATAACTTGAAGTCTTTACAATTATCAAAATTTTCAATTTCGATTCGTCTTTATAGTTAGAAGGGAATTTCATTTATTTTTTCTATTTTTCCATAGGAAATTTGATTATTTATTATATATATCATGTCAAGCTGATGATTTCTTCTTTGACTATAAGTTCTCTGACTAACTGTGACATCATGTATGTAACTGTTAGAAGGAGGCATCCCGAACCCATAAACTATATATATTATTGATAAGCATTAACAGTCGAATCGAATAAGTAATTTCTGTCTATCTGTCCATCCAGTTGTCTGTTTAAAGCTTCTATCTCAGACACCATAAGAGCTAGAGACACCAAATTTTTTGGTACCGAGGGGCGTGTGTAACCTAACCAGTACATACTTATCTGTAATTTGATGAAAACCTATTAGTGGGCGCAATTGCGAAGCGAGAATCATCAAATTTGGTTAAAAAGTACATATAACTGGAAATACAGAAATCGGTCTACCGAAGTTGGATATTATATTGTAGGATACAATATTTATCGCAATATATGAGTTCGGGTAAGGATTTTTAATAAGTAAAACTAAAAATGGGTATGTGATTATTAAAAGAGGCTGTGCTCAAGTCAAAACTTTCTCTAAAACTTCTTGAACGTGATGCCAGGTCTTCTTGTGACTGCCTGTTTTTGCCTCCTCCTCGTTCATGTACATATTAATAGCCGAGTCGATATTACCCAGTCCCTCTAGAAACTTCAAACTTCTTATGATTCTTATGATTCGTTTATGTTAAATTTTGGATGCCACGCCCTATTCGCCCGATAATCTAAACAAATTATTTTAGCTCCAAAATTGACACATGGAGTGAATGGAAACTGCAGAAAACATTTTCCCAATATTTAGATACACCCCTCCACATTCCCTGAAAGTGATAAAGTGTGTAAAGTGCTAATCGATACCAAACAGAAATTGCCTTCCAAATTTGTTTTCATACGTAAAATTTTATAAATTCTAAATTTTTTAACATAATCTGTTCAGTTTAAAGCAATCCTGAAAATTTCAAAGCGATCAGATAATAAACAACAACGTTGTCAGAAGTTTCAAAAAACGCGTCAAAATGGCAAAAGATGAAGGCATTACGTGACCTGTTAGCTAAATTACATATTATAACTAGAGCAACCCCCATGTGTAAGGTAATCTGAGCTATTCGAATTTGGGGCGAGACAAAGTTCGATGGGTCTACTAGCAGTATACATTTTTTCCGTGTAAAGAACTCTATGTCTTTAACGTAGTCCTAGAAGAAGATCCTAAAAAAGCGACTGTCTTTTGACCTCTGTTTTAAACTCAAGTGATTCAGAATGAGTATGTTTTCCATCTATAAGTTTTTCATTAAGGGGTTCCACTTTTGTTTGGACTATTAAAAAGCAGCCAAAATTTGGGTCTCAAAAGAAAACAGAAGAAATTTGTACGGGTTTCTTTTCTTTGATTTGAAAAATTGTAAATCTCAAAATTCAAAAATTGTTTAAAATTTTTTTAAAGTTTTTAAATTAAAAAAGTTCCGAAAATATTTCCTGTAATATTTACAATTTGTAAGATTTCTCAAATGCTTTTGAATTCCAAAAAATTTGAAAACTATTTTTTGGGAAGTAAATTCGAGTTTCGATCAAAAAAGCACAAAATTTGCAAACTGCCTCATTCCACTCTACAAATCGAGGATTTAGGAACCCCCAAAATTCACTGAAATGAATTAAAGTCCCTTTAATACAGTAAGATTTCCAATTAATTTAACATTTCTAGCATAACTCGTAGGCTTCATATTAACCTTATGAAACTTCTCACCAAAACCAAAACTATCCACAGCCATCCTTATCAGAAACGTCCAGAACAGCACCGGGTATAATGGAGTACAAAGTAATCGACGCCAAGCATTACGAGCGTGTTATCGACCACCTCAGGAGCAACTTCTTTGCCGACGAGCCGCTGAACCGGGCTGCCGGCCTGTGCCAACAGGGCGGTGGCAACAGCGAACTGGAGCACCACAGTCTGGCGACGCTGCAGGACGAGCTCAGCCTGATGGCGGTGGATGTGCGCAATGGCCAGATTGCCGGCGTCATACTGAACGGTGTGCTGCGTCCCGGCGATATGGAGCAGGCGCTGGACATGCTGCATCTGAGCTCGGACAACAACTATAAGAAGATCTTCGAGCTGCTCTACAGGCACAGCCTCCAGGTGGATCTCTTTGCCCGCTACAAGGTGCAGCGCATCTTCGATGTCCGCATCCTGTCGGTGGACGCACGTTACCGGGGCCAGGGCATCGCCAAGCAGCTCGTTCAGCGTGCCGTCCAAATGGCCCGCAAGTGTGGCTATAAACTGCTCAAGGCCGATGCCACCGGTATATTCTCCCAGAAAATACTCAGCTCCCAGGGTTTCGAACCCTTCTCCGAACAACTCTATGCCAAGTATACCGATGAGGAGGGACGCATTATACTGCCCGTCGAAGCGCCGCACATCAAGCTGCAGTTGCTCGTCAAAGTGCTGGACTACGACCGGGAGGAGGTGGAACCGGAAGCAGCTCAGTAAAGTCCAACAAAAAAAAGTGAGACGATTTTACAGCATTTTTTTTTTTTAATAAATGAAATTTGATAATGAAATTTGAAGATAAACAAAGCGATTTGAGGCTAAATAATGCTTGGAAAAGGTAGAGATCTATGGCAAATATTTGGAAATGGATTTATCCATAATGATGAACAATGGAGCACAAGCAGTTTAAAGGTTGAATCAGTTTTTTGCGGATAAGTTCCAGTTTAATTCCTGTGCTTAGAAACAAAATTATTTTAAAAGAATCCCGAAATCTCTGAGTTAAACGTTCGAACCAACAAAGTTCTTAGAAACTTGATGAATTAATAATGAAATTTCTATAAATAGCTAGAAAAGCTGGGAAATTTTCTGTCAGTGGTATTATGTGCTCTGATCTCTGTGTATACCTAGATAAGTCTATATTTTGGACCCAATCGCATTTAACTGAAGACAATTGATGTTGCTTATCAGGGATTTGAAACAACGAACTGATTGCTCGGAAACCTGTTGAATTAATAGACAATGAAATTTCTAGGAAAAGCCAGAAAACTTAGAAAATGTTGCGCAAACCCGACTTTGAGTGCTACAAAATTGTTCCGACCAAGTTTGAAAAACTTTATAAAGTTATATAGGTTTTATATAATTCGATTTTCTTTTGACTTCTTACGTTTCTTTAAAAGCAACTCCCATCGATAATAATTTTTTAAAAGAAAGAACGAAACATCCTGATTACTCCAAACTTTTCCTCGAAAAAAATCATAGAACATGAACATTTTGCGCTGTTTTCCATTATAGATAGAATTTTGTGTATTTTGAAAGTATTATCCGGTTATTATCGACCGCAATAGATGTTAAATAACTTAAGGATTCGGCACATTAACCTTTATTTTTAAGAATATCATATTTAAATTTTTCATGATCTATAGTTTCAAATTTCAATCCAATGGGTCATAACAAAGAAAGTTTTGGATCTTTCTTCTTCTTCCTAATCATTGAAAGCACTTGGTGTAAGGAAACTTAAAACATATGAGTTTTTTTTAGATCGGAGGTTCCAATCACCGTTGAGATAAACAATTCGAAAATGGTATGAAATTGTAAAAGTGTTGTCGGGATTCGAGCAGTTATCAAATTTGAGAAAACAAAGTATTTGAATTTATGGGTTTTAAAGAATGGGTTACACAGTTGGGAATTACGATGGTTACTTTTAACCTAGCAAACCTAACCTATAAGCCTCGCAAAACCAGTAGAAACTGAAATGATTTTCTTAGCATGACAAACAAATTATTTATTATATAATTCTATTTGAATTCGACTTTTAAATCAACAGATATTTATTTTTTAAATTGTTCAACAAATGCGTCCATCTTACAGTAAACTATTTGGGTAATATATAATATATACGTATATATTTTATGTGTTCAAATCTATTAACAATACAGCCCAAGCGATGCTCTCGACTTAATTTAATTATAGTATTTAAAGTACATTTGTTAAAAGTAATAAACAAGCATGCCCGCATTCTAAATATTTGTCTTAAATCTATTGAAGTTAAAGCGCATAAACTAACTAAACATAATGATATAATAATAATATAATAATAATGTAGTTGTCGTTTTTATAATGGGGACCAACTGTAAGCCTATATAAATAAACCAATGAATGTATGTTTGTTAAATTGTTAATAAAATAAATGGAATAATAACGAAATATAATTGTTTGGAATTGCAGAACACTATAGATATAGATATAGATATAGTTGTGGATTGTTTATACTCTCAAGTACATTAGGTACATTAGTTTACTTTCCCATTCTTCCTACTACAATTTAAATATCACATGACTCGGATCCATAGCTAGATATAACAACAATAAGCCCAACAAGAGGACCAACAACTACTGCTCGATGCCCGGCTGCTGCTGCTCGTATATAAAGATAATGTCCTGATCCGTACCAAAGGCAGTACGTGCCGTATCCATGGCCTCCGATAGACAACGACAAATATCTAAAAACGAAAGATATGTTTAGATAAGCCGTAGTTGCATATGTATTGAGTGTTGGAATTAGTTTTAAGGGTTTTCTGAAGTATTATATTATAGCTTGGATTATCAATATGACTCATTGCGGAAATATAAACAACGTACATTGCAGACCATGAAATATGTCGTTTTTTGTGCCGAATAAATGCAATTTGCGGAGAGAATTATTGTTCTGCTTCAATGAAGTCACTTCACCTCTTTACTTTAAATAATCGATTTGTAACCGTCTTTTACTCAATAAAGCCTCGAAAACCCCTTTAAACTAATGCCAACTTCGAATACATACGTCCATCGTGCACCTCCGGATTGTGATAGTAGAGCTTCCGCGTGGTCATATCATAGCCACAGAGCACCACATAGTGTCCAGCATAGCTTTTGGGCAGGCGTGTGTTTTGGGCAATACAATTTAGATGAAAACAACTTAAGATCAAAAGCTAAAGACCAGCTCCATCATGCACCTCCAGAGCTTTACAACTTACCCAAATTTCTCTAGCGGATTCCGCTTGCATATCTCACAGGTCAACAGCGAGGCGTTTGTCAACAATATAACCGGACCCTTGTTGGCCAAATGCTTCAATATCATCTGCATATCGACCGTGCGCTGTACCACCCGTAACCCATGCGCCTGGGCATCCTTGAACTTGCGGGTGACGCGCTTTTCGTCCTTGTCAATGATTTTCGAGTAGTACATATGTTGGGTATAGTTGGGATCGATACCCAGTGTCTGAGTGAAGTACTCATGTCGCACCTGATAACGCTGCAGCAGGTAACACAGGTCGATGGTCCAGGTGCTCGATCCGAATCCCTCCTCCTTGCAGATGGCCTCGAAGTTGTTCAGGAACTGCTCCCGCTGCGCCGTGGAGAGTATCATCAGTATGCAGGACAGGCCGCAGTCCCAGTTGTAGCGTTGTTGATAATGGGTTAAATTATAGTGTTTACTCTGCGGCAGCACGTTCATCTCGGAATCCTTTGGAAACCCTTCGTCTTTTATTCTGGACAAATTTATGGTCTGTTGTTAGAGGAAAACATTAATCAAATAATATTTTACATTTAATTGAAAATAAACTAACTAATAAGCCCAGCTTTCAAATTTATTGCATAAATTTAGTTATAATGGCCAAAAGCATAAAAAATATATTTATTTAATTTTGTTTATTTTGCATGTTTCCAAAACAAATGTGTGTTTAACATAACAAAACGCAATGTTAACTTAACATGGTAACTTAACGAGCTGTTATCGTAATGTATTTATATTTAGCAGGGGCAAGAAATGTTAAGGCACCAAACATATAACTAATTAATTAATTAGAAAAAAAATAATTAACTAATTGCTTAACAGAAAGTGTTACAATTTGCCAATGCTTTTTTAATATTATATTTTTTATATGTTTTTTTTAAATAAATAAATTACAAGCAAATTGTCGAAACATAGTTATCATGCGCAAGAAAGTTTAGGCATAAAACATATAATTATAATAATTAATTAATTATTTAAAATGCGCATAAAATATATAAGTAAAATATTTAATCAATTGCTTAACAGAAAGTGATGCAACTGGAACAATTTGATATATTCATATATTTAATAAAATAATCTTTTTGTTGTTTTGAAAAAAATACCAGTTTCAAATTTAACGAACAGCTGATTGATTTACATTGCAATTTAACAGCCGCGCATGCACTTTACAGCGCAAATCGATAAGCACAGCAAATTGATAGACACAGCAAATTGATAAGCGCAGCAAATTTGTATGCAACTGAGTTTTAAATTTAAAATATTTATTTATAAATGTATTAAAATATATTTAAAAAAAAAAGGTCCTTTATTTGGCCAATTATTTGAATAAATTTTTGAAGTTTTTATTTTTATTTTTTGAAGACACTATGTAAATGCGCTCGTAATTGGCAAGCCGCCACTTAAATGCTTACTCTATTAACATTAATAGCTTTGATTTTAACTTATTGGCAATATGTAATACTCATTTAGCAGAAAAAGTATTTAAAGCGGTGGACTTAAGCCAAGATCTTCGCTTAAAACAACAAAACAACTTACAGACATAGCAAACATATGCAACATTTACATATTTAGCTAACAAAATTGGGAAAAAAAAACTGCATTGCTTTTATTAACGGTTGGAAAATTTGAGTAATTTTAAATTAAAAGTAACGGCGAGCTAACACTAGAGATGAGTAACAAAAATCGCTCTAAACTGAAAGTTAATGAATTATGTTGATTATAACTTACTAAAAGCTTTAATACTATTTTTAAGAGCATGCCTTGGGAATATATTTTATATTTAGCTAAATTTAAAATAATTTAAAATAAGAAGTAACGTCGTGTTAAAGCTAGAGATGAGCATTGGAATAAAAATGTTGCTGTTTGACAAATAACAGATTATGTTAAAAGCTTTAATAAATATACAACTTTTAAGCGCATGTGTTGGAAATATAGCAAATATTCAGCTTACTGTGTTAAGTTAATGTTATAGCCAGCCTGTGCGTGAGCTGTTACTTGGCTGTTAACTATTGCGCATCACTAGAACTTAACATAATACACAAGTGTGCGAATTCCAAAAGTCGCGCACGGCCAGCAACGGCTCGGGTAAATATTAAATAAAAATATTAAAGATATCAGGTGTATATATATACAAATGTATATATCTATATCTATCATATAGAGGCGAGTGTAGGCGACGATGTCAAAAGAAAAAATCTTATAATTAGGTCACAGGCAAATGTAACGCTGTCGTGTATGTGTTTGTGTACAAAAATTTAGATATATATATAAATATATATAAGTATATATGTATATATATATATATATATACGCATGAGTGCTTTAGTGTGTGTGTGTGACCTTCGTGCAATCATTTAGCTTGGCCGACTTTTTGCCAATTTCTTGAGGAAGAATTGCAGCATCCTGAGCTGCCCCAGCCTATAATATAATTAGTTGTCTCCCCCCGTCCAATGCTGGGGGAAGCCCATCCTGTGGCAGTTGCCGGTCTGCCCCAAGGCGCCCCAGGTGAAACAGTCGGTGTGTGGGGGGTGCGGTGTTGTGTGAGCGAGATAGTGTCTGTCTGCCTGTCTTGGGTATGTCTCTGTCTTTTCTAATTTGATTTTACGGACACCTGAGAGAGCTTTTAACAACAACAACAACAACAGCAACAACAAATAATACAATTATTTTATACCTCTTTTGCTTTTTACAGGGTACAACCCAACCACAACAACAACAACACCAACAACAACAAGGACAACATCATCAACAACATCAATAACAGCCGCCTGCCTCTGTGTTAATAGAAGACGACGCCACGTTCTTTATAAGCAAACAAGTCTAGTCAAACAAACAGACCAAATGAGCGCACAATCCAGCTAAACGCACAGCACAAACCAAAAAAGCAAATATTATAGCCCCAACACCTGAGCGGAGGCCCCCCAACGCCCCCAGCCCAGCCCAATCCACACCCACACCCACACACACAACCCATTCACACACACAAAGACACACACACATACATTCAAAATGCGCGTGGTGGCGATGGTAAGTGGCGGCAAGGATAGCTGCTACAACATGATGCAGTGCGTCGCCGAGGGTCACGAAATCGTTGCCCTCGCCAATTTGCATCCCAAGGACCGAGGTAAATACACAGCAAATAATCAAAAAGTCTGATCTTATCAACTATTGGTACTGTCTGTTACCACCCTATCACTCTACTCCACCTTCTAAAGCTTTCTAAATATCTTCAGCTACTGCAACTTATTGATAAAGTACCCAAATTTCCACCCATTTTTTTCCAAAATTTCAGAAAAATTAGTATTTCAATTTGTATTTTTCAAGTCACAAAGAAAAGAAATCTGTATGATTAGTTGCCCCGAGCAAAGCCGGCCGCCAGCAAATATACGACTCTTTTCAATAGTGTCTTTCCAAGTTCATTAGAAAAATCGGGAACAATACTTGATAAATTCAACATTATCATTTGCCGGTGACTAGTTATTATTATTATATGGCCATAACAACCCTTTCGGGTCAAAACCTCAAGCTCTATTTCTGCTTTCTTCACTGAAGAACATTTTTTTGTGGGTGGATTTCAGATCCTATGCCACAACCTACTTTTCTAGTTGGGTCATTCCTAAAGGCATGAGCAGGACTCGAACCTCGCACCTCTTGTTTGGCGGGACAGTGCTCTATCCACTGGACCACCGAGGCCCCTACTAGTTGCCCCGGGCAAAACCATGCTATATGCTCACTCCATAACTCTTTATATTTCATCCAAAACTTGTTTTCCTAAGTATTTCAAAAAGTGTTCTTCCCAGTTCCTTAGAAAATTTGACTAAAAGTGTTTTTCAAAGTCCCTTAGAAAAATTGGGAATAAACCTGGAAAACCTCAACATTTTCACATAACGCTGACTAGTTGCCCCGGGCAAAACCGACCGCCATTCAAAAACCGTTTTGTTGTCCATAAAATTCACCATATCTAAACCCAAAGCATTCCTAGGGCACACAATAAATTTTAATTGACCCGCGCAATGCCGGTCATAGAGCAATTATATAACCTGTCCCCCTGTATAGTTCCATCTATCGATCTATCTCTATATATTATATGTAAACTATATTTAATCAACTGTTTCTCTAGTGATTATTTGGCATATCGTTTAACGTGGTTGTGACACCTCCGTTTACAGATGAACTGGATAGCTTTATGTACCAGACCGTTGGACATATGGGAATCGAAATACTAGCTAGTGCCATGGGGCTGCCGCTCTATAGGCGCGAGACCAAAGGGAAGAGCACACAGACCGGCAAACAGTATGTGCCCACCGATGATGATGAAGTCGAGGATCTCTACAGTTTGCTGGACACCTGTAAGGTAGGTTCACAAAAATATATATATATATATAAATAGAAGAGGTAGAAGAAAGGCACGGTATGGGATGGGTTCAGAGTAGACTCGAGGCACAATTGGCAGTTGAAAGATTATAATCCAAAGTTTCGTAATCCAAATAATCGATGTATATATGTTTGTAGCTAAGTAAGGCGATGAATGACGGCTAAGTATATACCCTGTAATTTCAAATTGTTTAATGCAAACCATATTAGATGAGTTAGATGATGAGAGGAATGTAGAAAATCGAAAATACTTACATATAAGGCATAGAAAAGGTAGATAGAACGTGGATTATCCAGAATTTAAGAAGACCATAACATATATAGAGACTAATTAAAGAAACGAAAGGTATAAAATATGTATAAGATATAAAAAAATAATAATTATTGCACATAAAATACAAAAATAGAAAGAGAATATATAAGATTGATTATAAATCGAAAGACAACTATATATAGAACATAAAGAACAAACAACATCGAATTAGTATGATGATTGTAGAATATAGAACTGACAGTATGGAATCCGTATAATATCAAAACATAGAATTTGCATATATAGAGTATGGTAGATATTGATATATATAAAATATGAACCACAAAAATGTTATAACTTGGTCAAAACTGCACCGATTTTGGATTGTTATACCATTTTGTTCATGATTTTTGATCCCAATTTGTTCATCATTAAATTTTTTTTGATTTCGTAAAAAAAAAAATTTTCCCAAATTTTCTTGAATTTTTAAGTAAGGGTCCCCCCTGTGATTCGAAAAAATTTTGAAATTTAAAAACTCAAAATTGTAACTTTTTTCTATTTCTGTGATCAAAATTAGCATAAAAAACTACTTTAAAACTTCGGCAAATGAGTTTAAATTTTCACCCAAAATTCGGCCCAAAATCGAGTAAAATTTTAAGATGTAAAGTAAAATTTTCATATAGGGGCAATTTTCAAACTCTCATAACTTGGTCAAAAATGCACCGATTTTGACTTGTTTTACCATTTTGTTCATGGTTTTCCAATCATTGTAATTCTATTCATTTCACAAAAAAAAAATGGACTATGCCACCTGTTCACCTGGAACCAAGGTATCTCACGTATAAAACTCTGTTGTGCCCATATGTTCAATGTTTTTTTGTAAATATGATATATACTTTGTTGCCGCAGAATTTCTATTTATTTTACGGCAGTTTTATGACAATTGAGCTGTTTATAGATCTATAATTCACTGGAATTTATGTAATTCTAGAAATGGAAAAGCTCCCAATGCTATAAATAACTAAAAATAAATAATATCAGAAGTTAAAACTAGGTAAAGGTGTACCTGTCTCCTCTCTCGTTACGAACTCAACAAAGTTATTTATATAAGAAAATGTCTATATCGTTTTTCCGAAAATTTAGATGCAACAAACAAACAATACTTTCGTGACTCCAGCACTATCAATATTTACTTTCAATGAAAGCGAACTTAATATATTGCTTGAGAACTTTTGTAATCCAAAGACTATAGTATAGTATTTCCCCCATTATAATGTATATGTATATATATAGCAACGTCTCTCACTTTATCTCTATTTCATCTCTGAGTCTGTCAATATAATTTGTTAAGAGCTAAATTGTAATCAAATATTTGCCTTTGTTCACGTGTTTAGCGGCATTTTTGATAAGATTACGTAGAGCCAAAGCGAAACTAATTTCCGCATTTATTTCCCCAACGGGGGCGTAACCCATCCAAGGACTTTCAACAGTCTGTAAACAAGTATAATGAAGCTCGATTGTCGTGTCTGTGGTCTGTCGGCATGTTCCACAAATATCCTGTAATATGTTTTGATGCGCGGAAAAAGTTTTGATGGTTATTGCCCATATCGAAATAGATCAAAGCAAAAACAATTTACGATTTGATTATTTAGTTACCGGGCGAAAATTAATCTTAACTCAATTGAATTGATTTGCGAGGTTTTATTTAGACTCTTGTTTGCCCCGCTTATTATAACTATTTTTAGTATACCGATTATTTTCGGGGGGACTATCAATGGGTGCGACGTTTCAATTGAAATTTTAGGCTGAAGATTCTTATAACGTTTTATTCTAGTTACGAATTTTATGTATTATATATATTATATTATGTTTTCGTTTTCGACTAATTCTAAACCATATAACTTCCGTTAATGAGCCGATTGTTTTGAAATTTAGAGTATGTATTTATGGCATATTTATCAATATATAGTCTTAAATTGAACTTATTATATTAAGAACTGTGGAAATTATGCACACTTATTAATTTTTCGGGAGTTCATATTAAAATGAAAAAAACTTTGATGTCAATTTCTGTATAGTATCTATGCGCACCAACATACCAAATTTCATAACTCTGGCTTAATAACTGTGGTTGTTATAGACATTGTTTTACCCATCCCTGGGAAATTGTGGGGTGCATCAAACTTTTGGGAAATTCATTCCTGCAGTTCATATTTATAGCTCTGTAGACTAAATTTGGAGCCGAAAGTTCTATTTATAAAAGAAATGAGGAAATTGAACCTTTGGGCCCCGAAATTTTCGAAATTAGAAACAAAAAATTCAACCTCCGACATAATTACGTCCAACATAATAGAATATTCAAGTCCCGCTCGGAAGTGGCCTAGGGCAATTTCTATAAAATAAAAGATGTAGAAATAGATAAAGTGCAATGATTTATGAACGATACATAACTTCCCTGTTTATACACCGATCATGCCGAAATTTAGTGGACTGGGGTATAATAATGAAAGAAAGGTTCGTGTAAAATTTAAAGTCAATAGCTTAAAGAGAGGGCTGTTTACCAAGGATTTCTTATGATAGCTCGAGGACTAGATGAATAGTTCGAATATTTCGGCAGATAGACAGAAAAACGGAGATGCCCAAATAAATTTCTATTCCTTGACCAATGTGGAGTTAAGGGTCTACGTTTTTGGAAGTTCTGTTTACTTTGGGATGCAATTTGTATGCTTGATTTGGTTGTTAGGAACGTGTGAAATAGTAAGATCATAAGCTTAGTTTAACTTGGACAGAATGGGGGGAAAGTCCGTGTTCGAATTTGCTAAGAAATACAATTTTTACTAAGAGTGAAATCTTCTTTCCTTTCTTTCCAGCATGAACTAAACGTGGAGGCTGTGGCTGTGGGTGCCATCTTATCAGATTATCAGCGTGTGCGCGTGGAGAACGTGTGCAGTCGGCTCAACCTGATATCCCTGGCCTACTTATGGAGGAGAGATCAGACTGAACTGTTGCAGGAGATGATCGATTGTCAGGTGCATGCCATTATAATCAAGGTGAGTCTCTATAGATGCAATCAATCGGTTCTCTATAATGTCAAGTTGTTGGTTTTTATGCTTAGGTCGCTGCATTGGGCCTGGTGCCGGATCGTCATTTGGGCAAATCCTTGCGTGAGATGCAGACGCATCTGCTCAAGATGCGGGACAAGTACGGTCTGAATGTGTGTGGCGAGGGCGGAGAGTATGAGACGTTCACCTTGGATTGTCCATTGTTCAAGCAGAGGATTGTTGTTGAGGATATACAAACGATTATAAGCAGTGCCGATCCCATATGCCCCGTGGGGTATATAAATTTCACGAAGCTAACGTTGCAGCCAAAGGAGTTGAATGCTGGCGGTGATGTGGTCTTTGTTAAGAAGTCTCTCGATTATATAAGCGATCTCAATGAATCGACATATAGTGATCTTAGTGATCCGGATTTTAGTGAAACCGAATTGGAATTAATCGAGAAGGAGACGAGATTGCGTGAATCGCTGAGCCAAAACGAGCTAATCTCGCGCAGCAATTCATTTGGCAGGCATTTGGCCACATCATCGTCATCGCCCATACCCATTGTTACGAAGAGCGCCAGCGTCGACGAGCCCATACCGACGGCTAGCGCATCGATGCTGCTGCTGGCCAATGCGAATCAATCGACATCCACATCCGCATCCGCTTTGCAGGCGAACAGCTGTTGCGGCTTTGGCAGCTCCCATCCATTGGGCAGCAGCACGGCCGCCGTATGCGGTTCGCTGTCGTTGGCCATCTCCTCGCTTGGGCTAAGCACAGCACATTGCAACAACAACAACAACGTGAACAACAACAACAATAACAACAACAACGCAGCTACAACAACAACCACAGGAACAGCAGGAGCAATGGCCATGACCATGGCGATCACCCAACCGCCCAGCCCCATGAAATATGAACGTGAATTTCGTCCACTTGCCAATCAGGCCAAGGTGGCCATCAATGCCAAAGGCTGGATGTGGCTGGCGGGCATACAGGGTAACCAAATCAACCAAATCAATCAGAAGCATTATACCTATAGCTGTGTCTTCTCATATCAACTCATCTCCCTCTCTCTCTCTTTTTCCATGTCTCTTTGTGTCTTACTCTAGGCTGTGCCCCCACCATGGAGCAGGGCATGCAACAGGCTTTGACCACACTGCATCAGCTGTGCCACAACCATGGCTATGAGCTGCAGGATCTGTGCTTTACCACGCTCTACGTACGCTCCATAGCGGAGTATCCGGCTCTCAATGCCATCTATTTGCAATCCTTTGGCTTTCACAATCCACCGACGCGCGTCTGTGTTGAATGCCCGCTGCCCGATGATTGTCATGTCATCATGGAGGCCATAGCGCATCGTGCACCGGCCACGCACAGCGGCGATGATAGCGAAGAGACCCAGCTGCTGCTCAATGGCCGCCGGAATACCATGCATGTACAGGGTATTTCACATTGGGCACCGGCCAACATTGGTCCCTACAGCCAGTCGACGCGGGTGAGCGCTGTTCCGCCCGCCTACCATAACATATACCACCCCCCAATTAACCCACCTAATCCGCCACACCCAAACCAAAACCTATTGCCTGCCCTTGCCTAACCAGCTACATGCTATCCGTTGCAGATTGGCGACATAACCTATATTTCGGGCCAAATTGCTCTGGTGCCGGGCAGCATGACAATCATTGAGGGCGGCATCCGGCCGCAGTGTAAGCTCACCTTGCGGCACATCAGTCGCATTGCCAAGGCCATGAATGCCCAGGGCCAGCTGCGCGATGTCGTCCATGGCATTTGCTTTGTCACCCACACAGCATTCATTGGCGAGGCCCGGCGCCAGTGGGAGCGCCGCACCACAAATGCCATCATGGATTACATTGTGCTGCCGGCCTTGCCGCGGGACGCCCTCGTCGAGTGGCAGGTCTGGGCGCACACGCACAACGATCGTTTCGACTGTAAGTACTTGAGATTTGGGATTCATTTCCAGAACATATTGACTAACTGATCCCTCATAAAACTATAGCAAATAGCTGACAGGGAAGCAGATTGGATTCAAGATTATTCTAGGGATTCCATGGTGCGGAAGGCAGAAGCTCAGCTTGAGGTAGTTTCTGTCAAGACCCATTACCCACCAGCGGGTAGAAGTGTGGCGTCGAGTTCTGTCTTCTTTGAAACCCGTTTCAAGCGCCAAATGCCTGAGGGAATCTTATTCAAGAAAGATCTCAAGATTTTTTAGCATTCTATTCAAAAACAATATCAGAGAAATCGTTTAATAGGGAGCTACTTCAGTTATAAAGGAATCAAGATCTGGATCAGATGCGGGTTGAGGCTAGTTTCTATCAAGACACATTACCCACCAGCGGGTAGAGTCTCTGGCCACTGAAGCCTGGCGTGGAGTTCTGTTTTCCTAGCTCCTCTTGGACTCTTTGAAGCTTTGCAAACTTTCTGTAAAAACGATATAGCTAAGGATATCTTATTCAAGAAAGATCAAGAAGATTCAAGAACTGTAACAGCGAAATCTCCTTTTGGATTGTATTCTGCAGGAGATTACACTTATTCCTCAGTTTCTGGCGGTACAGTGCGCTATCCACTGGTCCACCGAAGCCCTCACATAATTCGGAACAAAACATCTGCTATCCAAACCGCACGAACCCTAAGATTTCCACTGAACTTTTCTAGTTTCTAATTTTTTTTGCCAAGACTTAAGAATATGAAGGAATACAAATAGAACTGCATTTTAATAACATTTTTTTTTTGCCCAGATGAGGAAACCGGCTGTTCCATAAGCGATTATACAATTTCGATCCGTCGTCGCTGGAATTACGAGAACAATTGTGCTGCAATTGTCTGTTATGTGGCCACTGGTTTGGCATCCTCGACGACCCAGTTGACGCAGCTGAGCGAGGATGTGCTGGGCAATCATTGCCGGGTGGCGCAGTGCCTCAGTGCGGAGCACCTGGACGAGATACTCACGTATATCGTGAATCGTTTGCTCAAGGATTATCCGATTGCCAAGCGACAGCAAACGTTGGCAGCAGCAGCAGCAGCGGCAACGGAACATGAACAGCAGCAGCAGCATTATGTAATAAACACTGCCACGCCCACTGAGCATACAATGACACTGCCCACGAAATCGGTTGGCGGCGGAGAAGGAACAGCAGGAGCAGGAGGAGCAGCTGGTGGCAACAAATTGCCCGCAATCCATTTGAAGCTATTTTATCAGGTTAATGCGGCGCCGCCAACGGATCTGATGTTGCAGGCATTGCAGGATTTTCGATCCAAATGCCAGGATATGGCATCCATAGTATACACGGTGTTGCCGGCGTGCAGCTTACACAATTTCAGTACGTTCCTGTCCATATGCGGTGTGCGGCATGAGTAGAACCAGACAACAACAACAACAACAACCCAAAGAGAGTTCCCAAGAGAAGAACAAAAATTTCCCTCAAAATATCCCCCAACACACACACACACACACACACAGAGTATAAATGCGCACACACACATATATACATATATATTTACGATAAACTAAATGTAAACTATAAGAAATGCAGGCGTTACCACGCCCATTTGTTGATATTGTTAACTAGCCTGTGTATCTATATATACTATATAATTATATAATATATTTACTATAACTATTTACAACAACAACAACAAAAACAAGAACAAAAGACAGTTCCATCTGTCTGTCTTTGTTGCACTTGAAAGATCTTAGTTAACTGCAATTGTTTCGGACCAACAACAACAAACAACAACAGCAACAACAACAAATCTATTATTATTATATTATATTATTATTATTATGGCAATTCGAAAGTGTTTCCCAAACAACAACGCAAAAAAAACTATCTAAAAAAACAAACAAATACCAAAAACTTAAAAGTTCAAAAAATTAAGGCAAAAAACAACTAAAATTTTCTAAGCTTATGTAAAAAAAACCCCTAAAAAACCCTTGCAGATGTTTTTTTTTTAAGCAACAAAGTTTGGCTTTTATTTTTGTTAAAACTTTTTAAGCTACAGAAATATGTTCAAAATAAGTTTTTGAAATTTCCCTATTTTTTATACACTGTACTACAAAATTTACACTAATCTTTGTCCTATGTTTGAAATTGTACAAAAACCCCAAAATCATATATAAAAAATTGTATATAGATATCATAATTTAGAAGTCGCAAAAATATTGAATTTTTATGAAAAGAAAATAATAATATAGAGCGAGAGACCTGCAGGCTTTTTTGTGTGGAGTTTCTCTTTTGTATTTATTTCGATGTTTAACAAAATTTTGATACATCTCTAAATTGATTTAACTTTTATTAACTGAACCCTGAAGATCGTAGCTAAATTCTATATATATTCTTAAAACCCTTCCTTATTTATATAAACTCTACAGTAAAATGTATAACTTAAAGTTATATTATCCATAAATTGCGCTCAAAACTGAAAATATCTATAAAGAAATTGTATATTTGGAATTAACTTCGGCACATCAAAGATTTTATACTCTTTTCGAAGCTTTTGCATATATTTTATGTAGACAAACGTATTAATTGTATAGAAAGATTGTGGGAAATAAAGGAAAATAGTGCTTCAGGCTTTGACCCGATGGGGTTGTTATGGGCATATAATAATAATAATAAGATTGTCAGACTCAGAAATTTCAATTCAATTCAAAAAATGTGAAATTTGTGCAAAAACAATTTTTCATTCTATGTTAGCTATATTATATAGTGGTTCAATCCTTAAGAAATTTGATGAAGCGATAGATAATATAGAAACTAAGGAGTAAGTGAACTCTCAAAAAGATATCTTGAAGAACTTGAGAAACATACACGCATTAAGCTGTCTAGCAGTTATATTATAAAGTGGTTCGATCTTTAAAAAAAATTGGTATAGCGATAAATAAGAAAGAAACTTAAGAGTGTGTAAAATATTAATGCAAAAGCTTGAAACACATAGAAAATATGAACGAAAACGACTATATGATATAGTGATCCGTTCCGGCCGGTTCCGGCAATAGTATAGCCTACAAGCTGGCGGAGATCTTTTTCCTGCTTCCCAATGGATTCGGTCTTTGAGCAAAGGCCCAATAGAAAACTTAATGTTTTTAGAGCTTCGAGCTTAATTCCAAAGAAAGATAAGAAACTCAACGAATTTGAATATTCAAAGATTCAAATCAAGCTTTCAGCATACGACTTTTAAAATATAATATAATAAAATATAATCAAAATTTTGCTCTGTTTCAAAAAAAATTTAAGCTGTAGCTGTTATCACATACCAAATTCCCTCGACTTTCCACTCTGATAAGCGCCATTTATCTCGGTTTCGCAGTACACCGAAATACTGGAAAGTACGTTTTGGGATCAGTATAGAGCAGCTTATACATATACATGGACTGGTTGGAGACCAGCTTTTTATAAATCCTTGGTTTAAGCAGTTTTAAATTTGATTCTTCGTCGTTTCTGATTCTTCTAGTCATTTTCAACCCTTTTGCAATATGTATGACATATGTATGATATATATGGATCTGAACTATATACAATAGATAATATCAGACAGTATTAATTTTTAATATATAACAAATGTCTTAAAACCAGGAAGAACAGCCAAGAATAGACTGAAAGATATGATATATGGGCAAAACGACTCAAGTTGTAGCTGACTTGGTGGTTCGATCCAGATGAAATTTGGTAGTGCGATTGAAAATGAACAAACTTAGAAATGAGTGCACTTCAACAGCTAGAAAAAATTGACATATGGGGAAAAAACCGAAATGTATTATAAAACATGGGAATTATAGTCGAAACCGACTTTTAGTTGTAGGACAGAATAGTATTTCGGCTCCGTTTTAAATAATGCTATGTATTAAATTATTCAACGAAAAGATTATAAAATCAAGTAATTCTTTGATAAATATAATCAGATTTTTCTATAGATCTGGGTTCGGCATAGATCATTCTTACTCGCTAGTCAATGACTATGAAGGATAAGAAAATTTTGTTGGAACTGTCAAAAATTTGATTCGAAATGTTCAGTTTTAGGTTCGATTCGGAATGAAAAAACTTGGAACTTGGTTCAGGATCATTCTGCTCTTCAGAGTTAAATCAATTAGTAAAAATTATGAAAAATGACATATTTTAAAGCCAAAATAAAGCCAAAATTGTTAAAAACAAAGCGCAGCTCAACCCAGTTGAGAATCATAAGCTACACCACAAAATTATTTTTAAAGCCACAAAACAAATCTTAAATCTTAAAAACGTTTTAATAAAACCATCTGCAAGGGTCTTAAAACTTCGGTAAATCCGAAGATATTTGTTTCCACTTGTCAATGGCGTATTCGGGAGAGACTTTAAGTTTGTCACAATTTAAGATCTCTGGCAAATTCTATTTTCCCTTCCCTCATACGCCCTTGTCTTCCTAAATGTTTACTCCATTTCCCCAATTTTTACTGTGCACATTTTTTGATAACTGTTAAAAACTATATAGCTATATCTATAATACATATAACATACGATTATATAATATTTTTCCTCAAATCATTTTCCTCTTATAAATTGCTCAGGTTTCAATTGTTTTTTCAACTAAAAATTTTCTGTTGCACTTTTTGATGAGATTAGCTCAACTTTTTGACCAAAAAAAGAAGAAAGAAAACCAAACGAATTGCTTTTAAAAAGTCGTTTTTAGCTCGGAAAAATCTATATACATATATATGTATATAATAAAGTAAATAAAATATATAAATATTTATAAATATATATTATACAATACATAAAAGAAGCCATAATATGACTTTGCCTATTTCAGCAAGCAAATATATAATTTTTCGATTCCATTTTGTACTCTATTCGAAAAAAAACAATTATAGATCGGGAGCTTAGAAATTAAAAAGATTCTTAGACAACACCAAGTCCGTCTTCCGTACTTAATTCCAATACCCTTCCCATTTTACCCTTTACCAACTGAAATTCCGATTTGCTTATATTTTTCAAGTTTTTTGAGTTATAGCTTCAAAACTTTATACACACTTCAGATATCTTACTAACTACGAATCTACCTAATTTCAAGAAGTTTCGTCCATAAACATGGCCAATTTGCAACAAATCTAAAATGCCTTCGTCAAACAATTATCAATTTTCCCAAACTTGACGTCGGCGAGACTTCGAATAGAGTATAAAATCTGCGGCCAGCCGTAGTAAATTCTTTGCTTTACTTTAAATTATTATTGATTTCATACACCTCAGACAAACTCTTAAAAGTTTGCGGAAATTATTTGCCTTGCACTAAACTCTAAACATTAAACCATATATTGTATTATAGAAAGAGAAAAACACCAAATCTACAAGAATATAAAAAATAAAATAATTTTTTTTTCGTAAATCAGTTGATGATAAACAAAAAATGTTGACAATTTGTTAAGAAATACTGGGAAATTTGCACAAATTGTTGCATGCAAATTGTTTTTGGAAAAAGATTCGAAATGTTGGCGTTGTCACTGATAATGATGATTATGAAATACCATTATTATTATTATGATTATGATTGTTATGAAAAAAGAAAAGAAATCAAAAAAAAAAAAAAAAAAACAAGAAAAAAGAAAAGAAGAAGAACCTTGAAAGAAGAAAAAGAAAACAAAACAAAATATATATTGATATTGATTGCGTGTCATTACCAAAAAGATCATTAAAACTATACAAAAGATAAATATGGAAAACATTTCGGGGCGTTTCATTCATGTTTCCAGAAGAATCTTATCTCTCTTCGCCGACAGCTGATAAAGGGGGCAATCCTCAACACTCTATCTCCCTCTCCCTCTTCTTCCCTCTCTTTCTCTTTCATCTGATAGACTCGGAGACCACGTCATACTCAACAAACAATGCTTCGTTGAGGTCGTAGGGCGTATCTGGTGCAATCGAGTGCAAAATATGCTCCAATTTTGATACACCTGCATGTTCCAGAACATTTTTAAAAGATCTTTAGCATTCCTCAGGAACTTATTGCTCTCAGTCTCCCCCTTAACATATGTGATCTTTCAATATAGAGGTTTCTTGACCTTTCCAATACTTTCATTATGTTTCTAAGCTTTTTTATTCTAGCTTTTTCTTCTACATCAACTTCTTTTCCACTTCCTTTCTTTTTTCTTTAATAGCTCCTTTTTTCCGGAATTTCCTTTCTTTTTCTAGAGCTTATATTACAATTGTCCCTGTTCTCGTAAAACATTTTCCCCTATTCCTATTTTTTATAAAATGTTTGATACTTTGAATTTAATTTTGACCCCGAGACTATTTTTGCTCCTTGTAGGAATTTGTGGCAATATTTTCCCCTGCCGCTGTGGTACACCCGTTGTTCTTTTCCGGAAACATACAATTTGACAAGAATGCTACAAAATAGACAACTAAATAGATTCCATAATATAGTATAGACTAAATACTGTGCCTTTTTAAACATTCCTGAAAAGCAAATTTGTAGGTAAAACTTATGAATGGAATGTTATCTATGAAGCTCAGTTGGATTTTTCTCAAGAGTTGAAATTTCCGACTGAAACTAAAATAACAATGGAATTTTGATGTTTTATGGGAAAAATGCGATTCAGTGGAACCATAAGGTATATAGTATCTTTCATAGACCCTTTTCACAGCGCAATGGAACTGCTTTATTTGTATTGCAACCAAATTTTAATCTGAAATTAAACCAACTCTCTCGCAAAAGAATTTAAGGAAACTAATGGGACATTTTTGGAACATATTCTATTTGCTTCGAGATCTATTGCAATTTTGGCTTCAGAAAACTTATAGAAATTGAATTCTAAATTCAAGCAAGAAGTCTTATCATGTTGAAAATTTCTTCAAAAGAATTTCAGAAATCTATAGAATCATGTTCTATTTGTTTCAAGTTCTATGATAATGTTGGCTTGAGAATAACTTAAGCTAAAAATCTCATAATGTTGAAGATTTCTCTAACAAAATGAACGAAAAATTTTAGAAGAATATTCTTTTTTCTTTGGGCTCTATCAGAAGCCCGTTCCAGACATAATTTTCAGCTTGAAAAAAACTGGTAGGAATGAAATTCAAGCAAAATGTTTCGTCATGTTGAAGATTTCATCATATATCATCAAATATTTTATTTTCTTGGAGCTCTATGACAAGACCCATGCTGTGTAAAACTGGCATAATTTTGGATTGAGAAAACTACTAGAAATGCAATTCTAAATTCAAGCTCAAAGTGGCTTCATATTGACGGTTTCTGCAAAAGAATTTCAGGAATGTTATGGAAAATTTTTGGAAATTTTCTATTTGCTTCAAGTTCTATCATAAGCCTAACCCAATTTGAACTTCAAAAAAGTACTAGAAATGGATTTCTAAATTCAAGAAAAGATTCATCATGTTGAAGATTTCTTCAAACGAATTAAAGAAAATTAATAAAACATGCTTGTTAAATTTAATATCATAATATCCTCGAGCTCTATAATAAACCCCATTATAATATAAAATTGGATTAATATAGTGTTGCAAAAACTTCTAACAATGAAATACAAGCAAAATAGTTCATCATGTTCATCATGTTTTCAAAAGAATTTAAGAAACCTAACGGTACATTTTTTGGAAAATTTTCCATTTTCTTTGAGCTCTTTAATAAGTCCCATCCTATGCATAATTTGGGCTTGCGAAAACTTCTAGAAATGGAAAATCCACGCAAAAGTTTCTATTGTGGAAGATTTCTTTAAAGTAATTTTCAAAATTTAATGGAACATTTTTGGAAAATATTGCATTTCCTTTCGAGCTTTATCATAAGCCCATTGGACTGGAAACACTTCTAGAAAGTTTCCTCATCTGGAAAATCTTCGGAAAGAAAAACAAATGAAATCCTCAAGTGTCAAAATTTGGGCCAGGTAATGCCCATCGAATTTCGAGGTACACGTCAGAGATTGCCAAAGTGCAGATAAATAAAGGAAAATAAAATATAAATACCAGAAGATTGTATTTCTTGGTTTTTTCATCATAAATCTTAAGGTTTGCAATCAAACAAAGCGCGAGCAAAAGTAAACAATATTAGCGAAAGAGAGAGACGGAGAGTGGCAGAGAGAGAGAGAGATGGGGGAGAGCAAAAGAGAGACACGTAAGACCGTGATTTTGTTTGAAGCGCAAACATAAGGGGGAAATTTACTCTCTCTCTCTCGCTCTGGCGCTCTTTCTAGAGAGTTGCGGGAACTTTCCAGTGCTGCCCAATCGCATGCAAACGCAATCGCCAATCAGAATTGCAGCAGCGACTGACGTGTCCGACACGTCAGAGCGTAAACCAATCGGTTGCATAAATAGCCCGGCGTCTCGGAGAGCCGTCAACAGTTTCCACACAGCAAGCAAAGCAGCAACATTATAAAAGAATAATAATAATACTGTTATTAAAGGCAAAGAAGCAAAGCAACGCGCTTAAAGCAAAAGAGAAATAAATATTTATTTTACATTTTTTTTTCCCGAATAAATATAAAACCCAACATAAACTGTGACTGTGAAACCGTGTACAAAAAGCAGAAGAAGAAGAAAAACCAAGCCAAAAAAGACAAAAACTCAATTAAATAAATTAAATTTACTTTATAAGTTAGCAAAAACAAAGTAAGTATAAATTTTGAAAAAAACGATAAGCGATAACAAAAACGATAGGCGCTGTTTTACAGCGACGTTTTACAACACTGTCAAGCGGTTAACACTGACGTGTACTCTGTTGTGTGCCTGTGTGCGTGTGTGTGGCGTAGAAAGCGCCGGCACAAAGCAAAATTCTTTCAGTTCTGTTTCAAACGTCAAGAGAGCAAATTAGTTAAACGAGTAGAAAAACAGTAAAAAGTGTAAGTTTTTTATTAAACAAAAAAGACAAAAAGAAACTATAAAACAATTACAAAACGTGTGTGTTTCGCATTAAATTGCGCTTAAAAAGCTTAAGAATATCATAAATAAAAAGCAATTGTGTGGCGAGCAGCGACGTCGACGGCGACGTCAGCGCTGTCGCCATGTTGGCAAATTGTTAAGTTAAATATTTTTAGTTAAATATTTAATTAAAACATTTGCCTTGGGCACTGCGGTGCGCATATATATGTATATAACTATAATATATATACTTATATATGTATTTTAGCGTGTTTTTGGCAATTTGTTAAGACGTCACAAGCGAACAGTGTGACCCCAAAACAGTTTGGCATGACGTGTGCATAAAATTAACAGCCACTTAACAGGCTAATAACATCATGCATATATATTTTTACGCCAAAAGTTCATTCACACGCCCCACAGCGGCCGGCTTTTTTGTGCTATTTTGCATAAAAGTTATGAACTATTTATTTTTTTTTTTTGTTTCAAAACCTGCCTTAGGCACACACTGGCTGCACAGCTGTTAGCAAGACACGCCGCGTTGCCAATGCCCATAAAGCTAAACACACACACAAACATATATAGTAAGGCGTCTGCGCTCTCTTTGTGTGTGTGTGCCAATCGGTTTTGTACACGTCATTTAAAAGCAGTTTTGTTTTATTACACCCAAAGTACACGTCAGTTGTTAAATTTATTTATTATTATTAAAAGAGAGACGGAGAGAGAGCGAGTGTGTGTCTTACCCCACCCACTGAAAAAAAGCAAAAACTTTCACCCAACAGTTGTTGTTTTTCTGCACGCGGCAAAGCATTCTTATAAGAAAGTGTGTGTGTGTGTGTGTGTGTGTAGGTGTAGAGAGCATAACCGCTTTGCCGCTTGCAGCAAAGAGAGAGAGAGAGAGCGCACGTTAACTGCAGAAAGAACCAGAAAAAATGTTACCACGTATACAAAAAAAAAAAAAGAATTCTTATGGGCAGCACAGCGCAACGCCGGCAGCGACGCTGCGTCGGTCAATGTCAGCGCGCATCGCAGCAGCAGAAGTCGCGGGGCAGCTGTTAACAGTTGTTAAACGGTTTGCCATCGCGACGGACGTGTGTTTTCTGCGCTCTTAACTCTTTTTTTTTTTGTTGTGTTGCTGAGGTGCGTGTAATAATTCCCCCCCAATAAGAACATGTGCCATAAAACATGTTATTTAACCCTAGACATGCCATCGTGGTCAATAACATGACGCGTGGGCATTTTTTTTTTGATTGGTTTTAGTGATTTTTTTTTTAACTGTGACTAAAGAGATTTATATAAAACGTTCTGCAAAATTAAAAAAAAAAATCACTATATTATAATATATATAAAAGCTCTTCAAAATTTCCGTACTTCAAAGTGCTCATCTGGGATTAATGCTAGTTTCTTCCTTAAAGAAGATGTCTTAGCAGTTCCTTAAAATTTCAATGATCTTCTGGGGTTAAGCCAGTTTACTTCTTCCATTTTAACATATTATTTCCCAAAATAATGTGTTCTAGCCCTAAAACCAGTTCAGCTCTGCAAAATTTCTATATTTTAACATAAAATTTAATTATTTTATCTACCGAAAAAAGAGGTGCTCCTCTACGATTAAAGCCAGCTTACAAAATCAAATAGTGGTCATAATAACCCATCGGGTCACATCCTGAAGCACTTATTGCGCTTTCTTCACTGAAGATCCTTTTTTTGCGTGGGTGGATCTACAATCCTACGCCACTACCTAGTTTTTCTAGGATTAAAATCAGCTTAAAACTTGTTCAAAATTCCTATGGTTTTTTAGACTTAAAATCAGCTTATTGCTGCAATATTTTAACTACCAAAAAATGTGTTGTAGAATTAAAGCCAGCTTACTAATTCTTAAAAATTTCATTGCTCTTCTGGGGTTAATGCCAACGTGCAACTTCTTTAAAATTTCAATAACTTAAGCACCCGAATAATATATTCTTTTAGGCTTACAGCCAGTTTAGTTCCTTAAAATTTCAACAATTTAAAGAATGTTTTTCAGCAATTAAATATTTTAACTACCAAGAAAATGTGTTCTAATAAAAAATGTTATCCTATAGAGTTAGGGCCAGCTTACTATTTCTTTAAAATATGTTATTCTAGGTCAAAAGCCAGCTTCTGTAGAGTTTAAATACTTTGCCAAAAAAAATTGATCCTCTAGGGTTAAAGCAAGCTTACTAATTCTTCAAAATTTCATTGATCTACTGGGTTTAATGCCAGTTGGCCACTTCCTTAGAATTTCAGTACTTTAAATTCCGAAATAATGTTTTCCAGAATTAAAGACAGCTTTTATATTCAAATTTTCACTAACAAAGAAATTTACTCTTCTAGGGATAAACCAAGGTTCTTCTAGGTTTAATTCAAAGTTATTAAATTGACTGTGAAAATTCCCAAAATTCCCTTGGGTTGAAAAACGTATGCCCTTCTAGGGTTAAGGCCAGCTCGCTCGGTAGTAACTAGCACACTTAACGGTGCTTTCTTCTGCTTACCTGACGGCGTCGACGTCAGCGTTTTTCTCTCTGCCTCTTTCTGCTCTCTTCGCTTAAACCTTGCTTCTGATCTGGCTCAAGCGCGCTCTCCCGCTCTCCACACTCTCTCCCACACACACACACACACACACACCCGCTGTCTTGGCCTTAAGCCTAAGCCGCTTGTGTTGACGTGTCCAAAAAAAGTACCCAACTTTTTTGCGCATTTTCCCTTTATGCATCATCATTTTAACAATTTCCCCTCTTTTCTGGTGTTTCTTTGCAGTTTTTTATTTTTATTGTTTGGTGTGTAAGAAGACTAAACATTAAAACTAGGAAAATCAAATAGAAGAAATAATACTGGGAAAAGCTCCACGATGAAATTGTGCATTTTATTGGCAGTTGTGGCCTTTGTGGGCCTCTCGCTTGGCGAGGAAAAGAAGGAGAAGGACAAGGAGCTGGGTACCGTCATTGGTATCGATTTGGGCACCACATACTCATGGTAAGTTATCGATAACAACAAACTTGTCGAACTTTTGGGAAATTTCTGGACGTGCTACTGCATCCAGAGGTTTTCACTAGATCTCCCATCTCCCATTGTACCCATCTCTAATCTATATTTCTTTCTGCCCCGCAGCGTTGGCGTTTACAAAAATGGACGCGTCGAGATCATTGCCAACGATCAGGGTAACCGTATTACCCCATCGTACGTGGCCTTCACAGCTGACGGCGAGCGTCTGATTGGTGACGCCGCCAAGAATCAGCTGACCACAAATCCCGAGAACACCGTCTTCGATGCGAAACGTTTGATTGGCCGCGAATGGTCCGACACGAATGTCCAGCATGATATCAAGTTCTTCCCCTTCAAGGTCGTTGAGAAGAACTCGAAGCCCCACATCAGCGTCGACACCTCGCAGGGTGCCAAGATCTTTGCTCCCGAAGAGATCTCCGCCATGGTTCTGGGCAAGATGAAGGAAACCGCCGAGGCCTATCTGGGCAAGAAGGTCACCCATGCCGTTGTCACTGTGCCAGCCTATTTCAATGATGCCCAGCGTCAGGCGACTAAGGATGCCGGTGTCATTGCTGGTCTCCAGGTTATGCGTATCATCAATGAGCCCACCGCTGCTGCCATTGCCTATGGTCTGGACAAGAAGGAGGGCGAGAAGAATGTGCTGGTCTTCGATTTGGGCGGCGGTACTTTCGATGTCTCCCTGCTGACCATCGATAATGGTGTCTTCGAGGTGGTGGCCACCAATGGTGATACTCATTTGGGCGGTGAAGATTTCGATCAGCGTGTCATGGATCATTTCATCAAGCTGTACAAGAAGAAGAAGGGCAAGGATATCCGCAAGGACAACCGTGCTGTGCAGAAGCTGCGTCGTGAGGTCGAGAAGGCTAAGCGTGCTCTCTCCGGTTCCCATCAGGTGCGCATCGAAATCGAATCCTTCTTCGAGGGCGATGACTTCTCCGAGACTCTAACCCGTGCCAAATTCGAGGAGCTCAACTTGGATCTGTTCCGTTCGACACTGAAACCCGTACAGAAGGTGCTCGAGGATGCTGACATGAACAAGAAGGATGTGCACGAAATTGTCCTGGTGGGCGGTTCCACTCGTATTCCCAAGGTACAGCAGCTGGTCAAGGACTTCTTTGGCGGCAAGGAACCATCTCGCGGCATCAATCCCGATGAGGCTGTTGCCTACGGTGCTGCCGTCCAGGCTGGTGTGCTCTCCGGCGAACAGGATACCGATGCCATTGTCTTGCTCGATGTCAACCCACTGACCATGGGTATTGAGACCGTTGGCGGTGTGATGACCAAACTGATTCCACGCAACACAGTCATTCCCACCAAGAAATCCCAGGTGTTCTCCACGGCCTCCGACAACCAGCACACCGTGACCATCCAGGTGTACGAGGGTGAGCGTCCCATGACCAAGGATAACCATCTGCTCGGCAAATTCGATCTGACCGGCATTCCACCCGCACCACGTGGCATTCCCCAAATCGAGGTCTCCTTCGAAATCGATGCCAACGGCATCCTGCAGGTCAGCGCCGAGGACAAGGGCACCGGCAACAAGGAGAAGATTGTCATTACCAACGACCAGAACCGTCTGACGCCCGAGGATATCGATCGCATGATCCACGATGCCGAGAAATTCGCCGATGAGGACAAGAAACTCAAGGAGCGCGTCGAATCACGCAACGAGCTGGAATCGTATGCGTACAGCCTGAAGAACCAGATCGGCGACAAGGAGAAGCTCGGCGCCAAACTGAGCGACGACGAGAAGACCAAGCTGGAGTCGGCCATCGATGAGTCCATCAAATGGTTGGAACAGAATCCCGATGCCGATCCCGAGGAGTACAAGAAACAGAAGAAGGATCTGGAGGCCATCGTGCAGCCAGTGATTGCCAAACTGTATCAGGGAGCTGGCGGTGCACCACCACCAGAGGGCGGCGATGCCGGTGATGATCTCAAGGATGAGCTGTAAACGCAGCCCAAGCCGGTATCATCCAGATCCAGACTGAATAACAAACAATATACCAACAACAACAACAACAACAATAAGAAACCATAACAACAACAACAACAATAAGAAACCATAACAACAACAACAACAAACTACGTACACAGCACAACAACGGCAACAACAATACACACAGCCTCCAAGGAACCCCTCCCCTCCCGCAAAATTCGCTGTAAAAACGAAGATTCTTTTTTTTTTTGTAATTCTAATTCAGAGAGAGAGACCGAAAAAGAGAGCGAGAGAGAGTGAGAAGACACAGAGATATAGAAAACAAAATGTTTATGTTTACGCTAATTTTAAAGAAGATCAAAGAAACGCATATGATATGATATACGATCCTATATACATTACCATATATCCTATATCATATGATGTGCGTGTCCTCGCATTCCTGATTCCAAAAAGAAAGATGCAAATCCGAAAAAATCACCACTGTTAACTGTATAGTTTTTTATCATAAAAAATCCAACTCAGACACAAGAAACAGAGAGAGGAGAGATCCATACAGAAAAACATAGGAAACACAAATTATTATAATAGGTTAGCCTATAACAAATAAACAATCCTAAGTGGTAAATTATTGAGAAGAAGAGAAAAGAGAAAGAAGAGTTCTATTTGGTGCGGGATTCTAGTTTTGGCGATCGGCGGAAGTTGTGTGGGAAAATTTGGAATAATTGCGATACACAAGGGACAGAGACAGGACAGAACATAAAAATAATAATAATATAATGGACTCTTCGATTTTACGAAGAACCATATAATTTATTTAAAAGAACGGAAAAAAACAAAAACTAATAAAAATAAATTTCAAAAAAACGAAAAACTTGAGTTATTTTTCTAAAACCCCAAAAACAGTTCCGAAATTGGGAGATCACAATACTGCATGCAACCCATAAACATCTCATATTTTTTAGAATTTTATTTTAAGATATTGTTTTTCCCAAATCAAATCTGGTTTCCAACCGGAATTCAAGCAATTTGAAATATTTTCCACTGGAATTTTGGCAAAGCTATAAAAGTTGAGCATTTGACAGGGAAACTTCGCCCTGCAGTTCCTTGTTTTAGAAAATGTCTAAAATATTCATAAATACTTCTGATTATGATACGAGCATTTTGAGTCAATCCTAACTCAAATCGTTTAAGTATTGGCAGAGTTCTGACAAGTGTGGCCTACTTCGATGGGCGGCACTGCCCAAGCCCGTCGACTGTTATCAGGCAAACGGAAACGCTCAACAGTGGCTTAAAGTCAACTGATCTGTTAAGAGACCTGCTAGGTCTCGGTGCCGTTGCTGTTAACGCACTTTAATATGCTTCAGAGCTGCGCTATGTTATGCTAAGGTGTTCTTGGACTAAGACTATTAACAGGGATCATGCCTGGGCAGTAGATGCTATTTTTAACATATCGAAACTGTTAACAGATGTCGTATTGGTAACAGATCTGATGCTGCTGTTAATGAAAATAATGCTTTGCTAACAGAAATAATGCGATGCTGTTATTATTTGAGAGCTGTTAACACTGAGCTGTTACTCTGCTGCTCTGATGGGCTTTTGGGTTTTGCCAAAAAACTGTGATGTTAAGTAGCACCCTTGGAAACTGCGTTGGGTGTTTGAAGAGATCGGGTGCAGCTTAACAGCGGCAGAGAACTTAACTGCCGCACAGCAGCGCTGATTAACAGCTCATGTTGAGCGGCGCTGTTGACCGAAGACCAATAACAGCGGTGTTAAGCCATTTGAACAGCTTGATCCAAGATATCGATATTTCTATCGATATTGCTTCTTTTTGAATTTAAACAACTAACATAATTTAATTAATAATTGATGTACTTACATGTACAATTTCCCATTATTTCTGTAAAAACAAGTCTAAAAAATAAATCAAAGATCATATTGTTTTTTTTTTGGCTTCATTTTATTGAGTTTATCGTGTTTCATGTTCTGTGATTTTCCTTTGCGAATTCTCATTTCCTTGCGCATTTCACAATTTTTCAGTGTTTTTCAGCATTTTCTTTCGTGTTTCATTTCGTTTTTGTTTTGTTTCTGTTTTGTTTTGGTTTTTTGTTTTTTGTAACCCGTTATAGTTGTGTGTGTGTCTCTGTGTGTGTGTCTACCGTTTTGATATACATACGTTACGCGAGTGTGTGTGTGTGTGTATTACGTTAACGTATTAAGTTAACCGTTAACGGTTTCAGTTACGCGTGATCTTAATTATCTTAAATACATTAAAAAAATACATAAAATATTTGTTGTTTTTTGTTTTGTTTTTGTTTTTATCAACATTTCGTGTTCTTGTTTCTTGGTTTCATTCATTCTTTCATTCTACCTCATTCTATATAATTTTTTTAATATGTATATAAATAAGCTAACGGTATATTTATATTGTTTATTTTTTGTTTTTGTTTTTTATTGTGTATTTCTCTATATACTCTTATATATTATACGTATGCACGCTCTCGATATATCGATATATATTATCGATATATATTACATATGCACTCGCTGAATATATCGAAATGCAAGGACCTTCAGCTCGTTGTGGAACCACCTCCTCGCCGGGCTGGGCGTGGCGGGGCGGGGCGCTGGGCTCGCTGCACATCCAGTCAATTGGGGTACATCCCATCCTGTCCTGGTATTTTGAGAGGGATTTTTTTTGTTTTTTTTTTTTTTTGGATTTTTCGGGGCGGGAAGTTTGTTGGAAATTGTTGGATTTTGGTGTTTGGTTTTTCGTATTGGACATAGGCCACTTCGACTATATATATCTATATAGAAACTATATGTATATATATTTAAACTATGCTAAAATTTTAGCCGTTCTTCGATTAGTAAATCAAATGCAAAATATAAAATTTTATCGAATGCGTCGCCTGGTGTTGTTGATATCCATAAAGGAGATATTCAAGGACGATATTTTGATATAATTTTCTATTATTTGTATAATTTGGCAAAAATAATTTACTATTTCTTTTTTCTTTATAAACTTTTCAAAGCAAATTAACTCTTTTTTTTGCTTAGGAACCTGCGGGATCGGACCACAATATCGTAAAACCTTTTTTGTCTATATTTCACTTGTCAAAGAAGTTATTGGTTCGAAATGTAATACACACTTGAATTTCTTTTTTAGCTCACATTCCACCCAATTTCAAAGGGATCGATCTATTCAGTTATTTATCAAAAGATTTTGCCTATATCTCACAAGCTATTCAAACTCTTAATTTGAAATTTGATAAGCACTTTGTTTTCATCATCAACTAAAATTCTTCCTAATTTCAAAGCCATCGGACTACTATGTCATATATCATGCGATTTTGTCTATATTTCAAATGCTATTCAAGCTATTGGCTTCAAATTTGATATATTTCTTTATTACCTCTTATTCCTCACAATATCAAAATCATAGGACCATTATATCTTCTAGTTCAAATACAACTCAACGTTGGTTAAGCCTATATTTCACATGTTTTGCAATCTATTCCATTGAAATTTTAGACACACTTAAATTCCATTATTGTCCATTGTTGCATCCAATTTCAGAAAGATCCATCTTTAACCACAGATGTTTCGCAAGGCTTGGAAATTATGATAAATCCCATTTGTTTCATGGGCTTTCGAAACAAGCTAAGTTAAGTGATCTACTATATATTTAGTCTTATGTTCAAAAAACTGAAATTTTCGATTTCTTCGGTTTAAATACGTTCTAAGTGATAGATTCAAATCACCGTTTAGAAAATTTCTGAAAACCTTAAAAAATTTTCGATCCTAAGCGAGTATAATACTTGGAAAGTACTGGAGTCCTCCAGAAATCTATTGAAACACCCCAGCTTATATTATGATATTCGTTTTGGAAAATTTTTGAAATCCTTAGAAAGTTCGATTCCTATACATATACCTCTAAAATATCTCCCCAAATTTCGAAAAAACACTTAGAAATTTTGGTTCCTATCCAAGATCTGCCCATTTTCGAAAAGCGTTTATAATATTCGGATTGTGCCGAAAATATAGTTATTTTCTTACAAGAAAAACCAAAATATTGTGTAAAAAACTATGTAATAATTCTGCACATGGTTTTCTTCTTCTTTTATTATTCCGCTGAGTACCACGTTTGTTTCATTTTTTTTACTATATACCCGATAATCGAAATATATATGTGTGTATTATATAACATTATTATTACATAAGTTTAAAATAAATGAAAATGCATATTTATATTACAATAGAAATGAAAATTTGCTAAATAAACTTCATAAATTAGGCATAACGAGTAAATCATCGATATATATCGGTGTATCGATATATATTTTTCTTGTGTTTTTCTTTATTTTTATAAATATCAACAACACTGGCGCCGCACGCACAGAGGGATCTTCAGGGCACATGGCCCACATGACAAAAGCTGAGTGTTATAACACTGTTTGAGTGTTTGGTTTGTGTGTGTTGTGTTTGTTTGTCTGTGTGTGTGTGTGTGTGTCTACAACTTTATCGTATATCGTATTACGATATATGCACAAGCCTTTGTAATTGTTTTTGTTTTTTGATCCTGCTGTGGGAATTACATCTGTATGTGTGTGTGTGTTCTGTGTATCTGTGTATCTGTGTGTGTGTTTGTATTTGTTGTTGTGGTAACGGCTCTGCTGCTGGATTGGATTGTGTTCTATTTTTAGATGCGCTTTGGAATCGTATCGATGGCATTATTCTCGGGCTCTTCGTCCTTGGGTGGCTGACCGCGCTGCTGTTGTGCCGTAAACCACACGCCCCCGTGGAGTATTAAGTTTACGTAATCGTTATCGGTAGTTGTAATCGGTAATCGGTTATCGGTTTTGCCAAATTTGCCCGCACAATTTAAGTACAAACGAGATACAAAGAAAGAGAAACGAGAAACACACAATGAAAGAGAGAAAAACGTAAAAAAATAGGAAAACAAACAATGAAGTAATGCAGAAGAAGAAGAAGAAGAATACGCAATACATATTTATGCACTATGTACAATTTGTACAGTTACTAAATATATATATATACTATATATATGTGTGTGTAGAGATTGGGTGCATCGTGGTACATACGATATTCGAGAGAGTCTGTTATCGAGAGGCAAAACTACGATATTTGTGGCAGGGGGAAATTTTTTAAAAATATATAAAAATATAATACGTAATGTTGGGTTTATATGGAAAATTTATATATCGAGTGTATAATACTAATGTTGACGAAATGTTGATGGGCAATTTTCCGAACCCTTAAGGTATAGAGTGGGTGTTATGAAAGCTAAAGCACTACTTTATCGATTAACATTTGCGTTATCGATAACTTCCCGCCATTTTTATAGCCTGATCCCGATTGAAAATTGGTCTAATGTATGTATGTAACAGGCAGAAGGAGGCTTGCCACACCAAATAAAGTATATATAGTCTTGATCAGGATAAATAGCCGAGTCGATTTAGATCCCTCCGTCTGTGTGTGTCTTCTTCCCCTATCTTAGAGACTAGAGCTAGAGCATTCAAACTTCTCCTGAAGATCCCTATATACCATACTAGCAAAATACTTTTAATGCTTGAATTATGAAATTTGGTATATGGATGCCCATGGACGCTATCCTGAAAGTGGCATTCAAAATTTGTTCCAACCTAATAGGATTCCTCCGAAATTTTATAGTATAGGCACCTATTATCTAATAACTACAATCTTTATTATCATATTTCAGCATATATCAGATTGTGAAAACTTCCAATAAGATCGATTTACAGATCTTATTGGAAGTTTTCACTATCCTTTTGAATAGGATATGACCTTGTGATTAACCGAAGGACTTTCGATTACAACCAATTACTCCAACGGAATTTGTGATAGAAATTGGACCAAAAAATAAAATGTTTCTCTTTCTTTATGTATTATGTATAAAAAACTATAGTGAATAAAGACGATTTTTCGGACCTCGAAACCCATGTAAACCCTTGAAAGTGGCGATTTTTGGAGTTCGGCATTTAAAATTATAGCTTATTTTTTGAATTTCGAAAATATCGGATAAACATAAGACAACAGAAGTTAGGTAATACCAACAGCTATAGTGGTTCAGTTTGATTCAATTAGCTGACCTCATCATGAATCTACATGAAACCGATTAGCTGGTAATCGATAACATTCGATTTAAGTTTTTGTACCGGAGTTTTGAATACTCATCAAAATTAGTCCTACCCCCGCACATCCCATCAATTCAAGCAAATAAATTTAAGAAAATTTGGTTCAATAGGCACTATGCGGGGGATACAGTCTATATAAATCGATTATTATCGAAGTTTATAGATTTTTTTTATTTTGCTCAGAATACTCCACGAAAAACTCGCGAACCTTTGGAATTTTAAGCAAACAAATTGAAAATGAATATTTGTTGAATATCGATAACCGATAACAGTTCACCTCTTCGACGCCCACGCACACCACGCATGTAAATATTGAACTAACTATGGCAAATTGGGACAATCAATGAACATTTTATGGTAAAAAATTATGAAAAACCAAAACTTAAAAAGGAAAATTGAAGAAAATGTGTGAAGAGAGTTGAGATTTGGTTTTCCAGTAAGTTTTGAGTCAATGTATTTAACCAATTGTATGCCGTTTGGCGGGGAACAGCAGTCCGTTATATGTATATAGTATATAAGGCGTTAATAAACAGCTAACTTACTGTAAAAACTATGTAGTAAAACTGTATAGTATAGTCCAGAAGAGTATTTATATGGTCTGTACTTTGAGGTTATGTGTGCCTGTAGGGTGTTCCTGTGTGTGTGTGTTGTGTGTGACTAATGCAAGTGCAGCGGATGCTGGAGGTGATCGATAACAATATCGATTAAGTCTAATGAATGATTTGGTCGAGTGCAAATGAATATGATGAGAGTAAACCCAACCAAAAACAAAAATTAAACCAAATGCTTGTGCATAATTTATTGAAAATTGTCAAAAAATAGGTAATATATATATATATATATTATATATATTTTCGATATATAAAGCGCATTACAGGAAGAAAGCAGAAGAAAAGAAAAGCAGGTAAAATTATGTTAGCAAAAGTTAACGGTTGCAGCTGCAGGCATATAGCAGTTGGCTTTTGTCAGCATTGCACAGGCATTAGTAGCAGCCCACTGTTATCGTTATCGATAACGATAACACAACTCAAACTATTCAGCTTCAGCCTCAGGGTCGGGACGACTCAAGATCTCCTGGCAGAGCGCAATATAGTCCTATAGTTTGACAGTTCGAAAATAAAAAAATATTGCAAAGCCAAAAAAAAGAAGCAGAAATGAAATAAAAAAGAGAGACGAGCCAATAAATATCAGGAGAAATATAGAGAAAGAAAACTGTACACTGAACAGAAGAATCGGAAGTGCCTGCAATCCACATGGAACATATCTTTAGATACAAACATAGAGAAATTTTTAACCACAAAATGGATATGATATGATGCGTTTCGGTACGGAAGAGGGGGATATTTCTTAATGTTGCGTTTGTAAAAATTGTATTATCATATATATATAGTTATTATATATCAGTTTTGCATTTATTACGCTCTTTTCTCAATTATCAACTTCATAAACTAATCATATTATTATTATTTTCTTTATATTTATCTGCTTATATCAACATTTCTCCTTATCCATCAGTTTCTATATATACATACACATATATATGTATATATATATATATATATATACTAGTATATCATTTATAACTAATTTTACTTAAAAAACTTGTTACTTTCACTTTATTGTTATACACTTGGTTTATCATGTTTGCGTGTTTCTCAATCAATGAATCGGTATGAAAATTTCAGATCTTTTTGTAGAAAAAAAATATATATTTTGGGTTTACAAATAGCTTGCAGAATTTACATACGGAACATGGCCCCAAGCTAAGTCATCAAGTGTGGAAAATGTGTTAAAACTTATACAGAAAACTTTTTATCTATTATATCTATACCATATTTCCCATGTTTTTCAAGCAATTGCATTTCAATTTGACACACTCTTTAGTTACTTCATTATCTATCATTCCACCAAATTTCAGAAGAATCGGAATATTCATAGAGCTGACATGAAACAATCTTTTTTGCTCATATTTACCATATTTTATAAGATATTCGATTAACATTTTACACACACCTATGATTCCTTAATATTATTAGTTGCACAAACTTTCATAAATATCAGACCCCTATATCATATAAATGATAAAAGTAAGTTTTACCCACATGTTTTTCACGCTTAGTTAATTTATTATCAACATTCCAAAAAATTTCAATTGAATCGGACCACTATATCATATAGCTATAATACAACTAACTAAAACAAATCATTTTTGTCCACATTTCCCAAGATTTACGAGATATTGGATTGAAATGACACACAAGCCCATAATTCCCTAGTATTATAAGATATACAAAATCTCAATTAAATCGGACCACCATATCATATAGCTGTAATACAACAAACTTCAATTTTGACCATATTTCCCAAGTTTTTCAAACTATTGCATCTAAATTTTGCGCACAGCGAAGTTCTTGTATAATCTTAGGCTATACCAAATTTCAGAGGAATCACTCTATAAAATCTACGTTCATCCGAAAACTATGTTTCCTCACTTGATGCCTGCTTATTTCAATGGATTTTGGGCAAAAACCTTAATTTATTCTATAGCTTCTAAATTGCCAATTCAAAATTTTTACTATTTGTAAACCCGAGAATATATTTAATTTTTTATTTTTAGTTTTTTTTCTTTACAAATCTAAGCTTAAAATAAAAAAATTCTTTTTTTTTTTTGTACCATTTCAACATAATTCTTTAAACATTTGTTTTAAAAAAGAAAACAAAAATTATATATGTATTGAATCCCGTGTGCTGATTGATTGATAAAAAAAAAATGTTAATGTATTTATTGCTTTTGGTTTGTTTCTATTTAGTTTCTTTTTGTTTTTATTTTTATTTTGTTGGTAAGGCAGGTAGTTGGGGCAACACTGGCAGGCGTTCGTGCCAGTGTTGCCAGATCTTCGTGCTAGTGCAACTGCAACTTGTGCTGTGCTTTTCGTATTCTGCTTTAACTGCTTCTGCTTTTCTTACTGCTTCTTTTCAATGCCTTTTCTTACTTTCTTTCGCTCTCTTCGCTTTGCCCTTTGTGTGTGTGTGTGCGTGTGGTGTTGTTATGTTGCCTAACTGTACTTTCTATATGTAAAAAATCAAATTAGGCACGCGATCGCCCAGTACCTCTATCTCACTCACACGCCTTAGCATATGGCCATATCGTGCAGCTTTTGTCAGCATGCTTAACTAACTGTGTTTGTTTTTTGTGGGCTAAAAAACAAAACACAAAACACAAAATGAAAGAAGTAAAAGCAGGAAGAAAAAACAAACGAAATACACACAAAAAATGTGAGAAGGAAAATTGATGAAAGTCAAAATGTATATGTATTGTGTGTGTGTGTGTGTGTGTGTGGGGGGGGGCGGTGTGTTGGGGCAGTGTAAAAGCCAAAAAAAAAATATGTTGCACAGTGGGGCAAAAACGTAAAAGCATGAAATGAAAAGCAGTGTGTTTTTCAATGTGCGTAACGATAATGTTATCGATAACGTTGTTGTTGGTTGTGTGAGTGTGTGGCGGTGTGTTGGGGCGGTGTTAAAGCATAAATATGTTGCACAGTGGGGCAAAAACGTAAAAAGCATGAAATGAAAAGCAGAGTTGTTGGTTGCATGTGTGTAACGATAATGTTATCGATAACGTTGTTCTTGGTTGTGTGCGTGTTTGGGTGTGTGTGCGTGTGTGTGTGTTCCGTACACCTTTCCGCTACTATTTCTATTTTCTCCTTTTCCATGCTTTTCTTTTCTTTTCTTCTCTTCTCTTTGTTTTTTTTTAATACATTTTCAACTACGAATTTATTATAATATATTTTCTTGTATACTTTTTCTTTTTTCTGTTTTTTTTTTTTTATTAATTTTAAATATAAACGCAGTTTGTTGTGTTTTGTATATATTTTTTTTAGATTTTTTTTGTATTTTCTTTTAAATTTTTATTTTTGTATAAATGATTTCTCTCTGCTTTTGGCGCTCAAAACCTTATGCAGTTGTTGTTGTTGTTTTACGGTCTGTAGCTGTCGGTTTTATCTTCAGATTTGAAACTATGTCTCCCGTTTCTTTATAACCAATACATATATATACATATAAGCATATATATATGCAATGTTATCGTATATAGTTTATAGTGTGTGTGTGTGTGTGTTTGTGTGTGTGTTGGTATTGGTGTTTGTGTGTGTGTGGGTGTATGTGTGTGTGTGGTTTTTATTGTATTTGTTTTTGTTGTTGTTTATTTTTTTTTATTTTGAATTAGTTTTTCTATACAACAATGGATAGTTTTGGGGGTTTTGGGATATTTGAGGTTAGGGTCGAACACGACACACACACAGACACGCAGCGATCGATATCGATAAACGATTAACGTTAATCCAAAAGAGCGCGCACACAGACACACGCAAGCACACACACATGCACATGTGCATATATGTATACATATAGATAGATATACAGGTAGGATACAGTACGGAATCAAGTTAAGAGAATTTGTTGTCGTTTTTCAGATAGATGACCATTAGGTTGGTTTAGGTGTTGGTTCGGTTGGTTGGTTGGTTGGTTGATTGATCGATTGATTGATTGGTTGGTTGATTGGTTGGTTGGTTGGTGGTGGTTGTATGTGTGGGGAGAGAAACAAACAAAAAAAAAAAACAATATATAGATATATATATATGCTTAGTTGACGAGATTTGTTGCATGTTTTTTTTAAAGTGATTTCGATATTGTTTTTAGTCAATAATAAAAGAGTTATTAAGGAAAGGAAATTTCATTTTAAATTTACCGCTCGTAGTGGCATTTTGAAATTGGCTGCTGCCTGCAGCTGAATTTGATAAGCTAAGCTGTGAATTTTAAAGCCGTACAGACTGCTCGATCCCGACGATTCCCGACGATTCCGGAGGATCAGGTGGTTCAGATAGTTCAGGTGGATCATCATCAGTCAGGTGCAAAGGAGATTTCATGAAACATAAGATAGAGAAACAAAGTTTTCATTAGCATTCAGTTGGTAAAAAATATACTATATATAATATCGATCCGTAATACAAGACATCCCCCGTAAAATTTATGCCAAGCCCCCGAAGAAACTAAATTTTTAGCATATGCATTTCCATAATTTGACATTGGTTCCTAAAACAACTTTCGAGATAGTAGGACTCGAACGCTCGATCTCATTTATCTACTAAGAAACCCCCCCTTTGTGTATATATTATGATGACTTCCTTCACTGAACATCTTTTTATTACGTGGGTGGAATTGAAATCCTACGCCACAACCTAGTTTTCTAGGAGTGTATATATATTATAGAATATATAGTTCCCAATTTAAATATAAGCCTGCAGTGCCCATGCATGCCCATGGATACAAAATACTTTTAGGACCTCCGAAATATATAATTAATTACAAGTTTTATATTAGGGAAGAAACCCATCAAAATATCTAAAGACGAGCTTGGGAATTACATGGTTATTAATGGAGCGTCATTGTTACAGTGAAGAGCGCATTGTATCGCAAAACCGATTTAAGATCGAAGGTTCGACCCTTACTATCTCAAGAATAAGAAGTTGAAGAACTTTGCATAAGATACAAATATTATCCTAGAGCGGTTGTGGCATTATATTCAATTTTAAAAATTTGTGACAAAAAATTTCAGAGTATAATCCACAGCATATCGGATGATATATATTTCTACAAAGAAGCATAGGTGAAGCAGTGCATAGCAAACAAAAAGTCGTGGATTTAAGCCCCACTCATCGTTGAATGGAAGAACTACTATATCGGTCTTAAAAAAGTGTCAAAATCTTAGCATATTGGGAATGATATAAATATATATAAAGAGGCATAGATTGTCTGTAGCTAAACAAGAAGTCGAGAGCATGACCTGTGGCTTTGTTCGCCCCCATTTTCTTAATTTAGAACCCATAGTTTGGGGGTCTAATAAACCTAACAAATCTAATAAAGATATCCGATATCCAGAATATCCTTTGCACAATCGGTATTATAGTTGTATCTAGTCCATTACCAGATCGACTGACAACTGAAACCAAGAATTAGTGTATTGGCATTGTCTAGAGGCCCTAAGCTTTTTGGGAGCTGTATATATATATAGTATATATAGTATCAGTACCGAAAGACATATCTCCAGTAATATTGGTTTGTCAATTTGGTATAAAAACTTAAGAGTTGCTTTCCCTACAAATAATTCTTAGGCTCCAACTTCAGTCAAAATAATATGACAGATATTTCCTTCTATATATTTTCATCTACCTAACAAATGTTTCAATATTATTGTCTATATTAAAGAAAAGTAAAAACTTTCGATAAGAAAGAGTAAGGATGGTTTAGATTTGTCCCTGCGAAGATTTGACAAATCCTTAGCTTAACTATGACGAATTGGTTAAAAGTCAGAGATGAGTAAATGTTGCATATCTGCCAATAATCAAATTTATATTTCTATATAAATCAAAGACAAACAAACAGCTGGAAAAACTAGAAGATAATGTTGAATTTAGGTCAGTTCTAAAGTATTTATAAAATATGATATGATAGTCTAGACGCTAGACCTAAAGTCGCAGTTGCGAGTTTTCGTCTCCTACAACTTCTGGGAATTCCCGCTAAGCATCGCATTTCACTATAACGTAAATATACTAGGAAATCCGTCGAACTGCGTAGAAAAATACGATATGCTCCGATTTGTATACGTTGTTCCCATATGGTCAGGTTTACTACGTGGAATACTCGACCGATTTGTTTACGAGGTTTTGCTACGGTCGGTCGGTTGGTCAGTGGGTGGCGGTATTGGATTCGCTCTTTCATGGTATTACACATAGTTTGGTTTTGTTTGGATTGGGAGTACGGACGGGCGATCGATTACTTACCGTGGAACAAATTGATTAATAGGACGCTTAGGGCGATACTCGGGATGCACCATGAAAAGCATGTGTGGAAATCCAGTGCCAAAATAGGCGCCATCGGTATGATGATGACGTGACGATTTTGGTGTATAAACATCAATGCACTTAGGGCAATAGGTTTTAACCATTGCCTCGCCGGGTATATCCGACAGACCTATCGTATAATATATACAAAGGAAAAATATAATAAATAAATAAAATACAGTAGTAAAATTCGATATATACAATTCGTAGTACTCCATTGTTTACAGTAGTAAAAAATTGAGAGATATGTGGTGTAGGTCGTTGTTGTGGGACTGGAAGAGCCCCGTTTAGAATAACAAAATTTTGATCTACTGAAATTATTTGGAATTTTTACGCTAGCTGTAAACAACGGGTTTGCTTGGGTTTGTTTGTTTATAGAGAAACCCCGAATCAAGTTTTGATACGCACCCAAAGGCAACATGGGCTGACTCTCACAGTAGACACGTGGACAATGCCCGAAATCTCCAGTTTGATATTTCTCAATCATTTGAGCGATACCGCGATTTGTTAATATATATCTAGCGTGTATGAGGCCGTACAACATTTCAGCTGCCTGTTCGGTCATATCCGATTGCAAAGGGTTATCTTCCAGTTCATCCTCTGCAAGAAGAAAGCCATATATTAGCAATCTATAGAATTATAGGTATTTGTTGAGTACTTACCAGGCTCCAGATCCAATATCATATCCAATGCTTGGCGATAGTTGGGCACCTGCTCATTTAAACCAGTTAAATTGAACTTGTCTTGTATGTAATCTTCATCAACCTGGAAAGTAAAGAGTAGTTGTTGGGGTATCAAACAATGAGTTACAGAGAAATAGAGGAAATGTGGTGTATATAGAGTCTAGTCCGTCTAGATAGTCTAACAAGTTGGGAAATAGCTGGTAGAACCAAGCAAAACTGATGGAAACTCTATAACTGTGATTTGTAGCTAAAAGTCTGGTATTCAATTAAGCGTTTTGGATGAAATCACTGCGATAGAAACGCCTTGGGATCAAGCTTTATAACTATGAAATGCTCCCAAATTTCCAGAACGAGTTCAAACTGAAGTACAACCAAAGTTCTCGAATTAGATATAGAGTTTTGGAAGAAATTACTGCGGTACAAGCACCTCGGGATCAACCTCTGTAACTTTGGGCGAAATGTATTAAACTTTGTACCGCTTATGGTAATGGAAAAACGTTCGATTCTACTGAAGGGGAACCCAATAAGTTTTGCATAAAAGTATGGAAAATCTATGCAAACTTCAACTTGAACACGATCTATTTCCGCCATTGTGAATGAAGTGCATATAGAAGTCGTTGGACTGTAGAGAAAACCAGACAATAGTTTTGTTTCTTATTTGGGAACACAAACTTATAAATATGCGTTTCGAGGGCCCATTATAACCTATTTTTACAAGCGAGCAGATATGCAGAGTACAGTCACTGCATTATCTTAGCTGTAGTTGCGGTTGTTGTTAGAGTTGCTTGGGTAACAGATGGGTTTGGATGGGCTTGAAAGGATTAAGTGGGTAGGAGCAGGATAATGATGTTGTGAAGGATATTGAGTTTGTGGTGGAGATTGATTGATGTTGTGGTTAAGGTTGTAGTTGATGCAGAAGTTGAGGTTGTGGTTGTGGTGGAGGTTGAAGATGTGGTTGAGGTTCAAGTTGTGGTTGGGACTGATGATTGAGGTTGTGGCTAAGGTTGAATCTTAAGGATAAGGTTGTGAAGGAAGTAAAGGTTGAGGATAGGTCAAGCTTATAGTTGAGGTTGAAGTTGTGGTAGAGGTTGAAGTAAAGGTGTTAAATGTTCAGTTGAGATTTTGGAGGAGGTTGAGGTTGTGGTAGAAGTTGCATATTAAGGATGACGTTGTAGAGAAGCTTCAGGTTGTGATTGAATTTGAGGTTGATCTAGAGGTTGAAGTTGATGTCGTGGATTAGGTTGCATGTTAAGGATGTGATTGTGAAGGAGGTTAATTTTATAGTTGAGCATGAAGTTGTGGTAGAGGTTGCAGTTGAGGTTGTTAGAGGTTGAAGTTAAAGTTGAGATTTTAGAGGATGTTGAGGTTGTTGAAGAGGTTGCATGTTAAGGATGAGGTTGTAGAGGAGGTTCAGGTTGAGGTTGGATTATGGTTAAATTTAATGTTGAGCTTGAAGTTGTTTTAGAAGTTGAAGTTAATGTTGAGCTTTTGGAGGAGGTTAAGGTTGTGGTAGAAGTTAAATGTTAAGGAAGATGTAGAGGAAAGGAGGTTTAGGTTGAGGTTGGTTTATGGTTGTAGTTGAGGTTGAGCTTGAAGTTGTGGTAGAGGTTGAAATTTAGGTTGTTAGACGATGAAGTTAAAGTTGCGATCTTGGAGGAGGTTAAGGTTGTGTTAGAAGTTGAAGTTGAGGTTGTGAAAGAGAGTGATGGTTCAGATTGTGACTGGTGATTGAGGTTTGGGTTGAAGTACAGGTTGTAGATGTGGATAAGGTTGGGGATGTGAATGAGCTCGAGTTTGAGTATTAGGCTGAGAATGTGGTTGACTTTTGAACTTACCTCGCAGAAGAATTCATTGCCGCGAAGCCCGCAGAACCAGGTAACCCAAGAGACTTCCTCGGAGCTGCTCATTTTGCTACTCATGTTGGAAAAGAAGAAAAAGAAAATTGTAGAAAGTGAAAATGTAATACGTTAATGTCGAAAGCAAAATCAGATATATATAAACATGTATATATATGAGACGAGTTAAGTAAATAAGAGAAAACGAAAGGCACACTTGGGAAAGATATGGATGTTATATCAAAGGATTGCTTGGGGTTTGGGTTTGTTTGGGTTTTTAACCTACATTAAGGGAATTATTTTGCGTAATTTATGGAATTTGATTTGTATAAAAAAAAGACCATAGAAGCAGTTGGTTTGTTGTTGTTTTTGTAGGCGGACAGGCGGACGGGCGGGCGGTGAGGCGGACGAAAGGCACGCAACGTCAAGAAACGTATGTAACACACGCACACACGCACGCACACACACACGGGCACGGGCACAGGCACACGCACACGCACACTGACACAAAAACAGTAAGTAAACGAATCGAATTTGTCCACGAGTTTTGTGAGTGTTGCGCCGCGTTTAGACTTTTTTGTTATTATTTTTTGAGCTTTTGTTTTTATTTATTTATTTATTTATTATATTTTGTTTTTTTTTGGTGCATTTGCCTAACACGTTTCGCCTCTGCCGCTGCCTCTGCCCGTATTTTCAGTGCGCCGATTGAACGGAAATTTGACAAGCGCCTCATACAAAATGTGCCGAGCAGCACGAAGAAGAGGAAGAAGAAGAAGAGGAGGAAGAAGAAGCAAAGAAATTCAGTAAAAAAAAAAAACGAAAAAAAAAGAGATACTATGTGCGTGTGTGTGTGTAGAGAGAGAGAGAGAGAGAGAGAGAGTCGGGCAGCGAGCGTGCGAGCGAGTGAAATTCATCGCTTTACAGTCAACATACCCGTGTGGAAATCTATGCTCTGCCGTATATTACCATATAAATTATTAACTTATTACATTACATTTTATATAGTTTTTGTTGCTAACCTTATTAGGGGTATTCCTCTATTTTTTTCTATTTTTCTTATTGTTAATCCCACTTGGGTTTCTACTAGGTACTTAAGCAACAGCGCGGCGCTTGGCGTAGCGGCACGACACACACACACTCTCACACTCACACATTTACACACACACATGCACACACACACACAGTGTCAAAAAAAGGCTCGCACACCGTATTTAACTTGTATTTTGCGCCTGCAACTGTACTTTTAACATTGCACATTTCTCATTTTTTACACTTACCTTAATTTTCGCACAATTTTCGAAACACTTTTACTAATTAAAGCACTTTTCTTCAAATGCGAAAATTTAACAAGCGAGTTGCGAGTTGTCGGTTTTGCAATCGGTATTAGGGTTGTTGAAACTGTCTTATCGTACTATCGTCTATCGTTAGGGTGACCAGCTTAAGTGTTTGTTGTCGCTCGAATGGCATAAATATACTAAATTTTATTTTGTTTAATGATTATAAGAAATTTTTAAACGCTATTTGTTGACAAATCAAAAATGTGTTAAGCATATATGAGTTAAAATGCCAATATATATACATATACAATTTTTTTGGTCTATAAATATACCAAATAAATCGAGTTGAAATGCAAATGTATTATGTACAAATGTTTGGAGCATAAAAATACCAAATACCAAAAAAAACAGTGTAAGCATTACATGTGTTGTCCAACAAAAAAGCTGTTTTTAACGGGATGATAAGTAAAATGCCAAAAAAAACAACTTTTTTGTGCGTTTTTATATCAGTTTTTTAGGTTACTTACTAGTTTTCCAACATTTTAGTAAGATCTTTTTCATGTTAATTTAAGGTATATCTGTTTAAATAACACTATTTTTGTCTAATTGATTGATAAATGAGCTTTACCTTATACAGAGAAAGCTGTCGAGCTGCTTAGTTTAATCGTATTTCTTAGCTTTTATTTTATTAGGATAGCCTAGCTAAACACTTATTTGATTACGATAACATGTTCCTGATTCTTTGCAGTTATAGATGTTCTTATTTTTCCATTATTAAGCGACTTGACAAATTGTTGCTCAAGCCTCGACATTTTTTCCCCGAATATTTTTCCCGGCATATTTATTTTAATTTTAATAATTTTATGAAACAGAATTTGTACGCAAATGGAAATTTTCATAGAAAATGTGGCAGTATTTGAAAAATGCTTGAACAAAACCCAAAAGTTTTTCTAAAAAAAAAGGCAGAAATCCCGCTTATGGAAATCTTCCCACAGTTGGACATACAAAATGTATCAAAATTTAAAAAAATGAAAGAAATATATAAAAGTTTTTTATAAAAGATACCGCTTGGAGCATTTTCGGAAATATTCCCGAATTTGGATGCATAAAATGTTGCAATATATAAAAAAACTGCATATAATCTAAAAGATTTGATAAAAAAAAAGCTATTTATTCACAATTTTATGAGAAAAAAGTCTACGCAAGCGCTAAAATGTGGCAATATTAAAAAAAAGCTGAAACAAAATCCAAAAGTTTTTCTAAAAAAAGCCAGAAATACCGCTTCGCGAAAAATACCAAAAATTACGGCTAAAAAGCGCAGTTGACAGCGCTGTGCACAAGTGCAAATGGAATTGGTGCAAAAAAATACCAAATACCGCGTGACAATGTGACCAGTTGGTTTGCGTGGCGCAGTGTTGCATTCGATGCAGACGCAGTATGCTCATTGCTCAATTCGTAATAACAGTAGCTGGTTCTATTGCTTAAATAATGTAAATAATTTTAATTGTTTTAACTCTAAGAATTCTTGAGACAAAAACCGCATTGTGCACGGCACAAGCTCAGCAGCCGCGGCACAAGTGCACCCCACACACACACACGCACACACACAGCTGGTACAGCGTGTCACACACACACACACAAACACACACGCACACTTGTAAACAGCAATTTCACAAAGCAACGAATTTTGCGCGCAATAAAAAAAAAACGTTCTGTTGGTATTTTTTACGCAAAAAAGCAAAGCGAAAAGTAAAATATGCTAGAAAAAGCACAAGCAGACGCATGACATTATTGTTGTTATTTTGTTTTTGTTGCTTTTGTGTGTGTTGTGGCCGAACGTCGAAAAGTAGGCGCTGCTCAGAGAAACAATAACAAACGAACGGTAAAAGAAAGTCACATAAAATTCCCAACAAGTGACAGCGAGACGTAGAACGTGCGACGGTGTCGGTGACGGTGGAGACGGTGACGGACACGGAGACGCAGACGGAGGAGACGGAGACGGCAGAGTCTCGAGTCAAAATCTTTTTTTTTTTGTTTTACATAGACGCAACGTGCTGGGCGTCCGTCCTCCATTTGCCATATTTGTACCCAAAAAAAGCATTGTTTTTTATTTATTTATTTGTTAATTTTTTTTTGTTTAACCGTTAGAGTTGTACTGTTTTTTTGGGCAAACAACAACAACCATAACAACAACAACAACATCAACAAATGAATGAATTGCTGTTTTTTTGATTGTTTTACAAATTGTACGAGGTGAGTGCTGCTCGGAGATCTAAAACTAAAATCTCGTTTGTTTTGTGTTTTAAACAATTGTTTCTTTTCCCCCTCTCTTCTCCCGCAACTGCAGCAAACAACAACAAATACAAAAGCACAACAACAAGAAACAACAACAAACAAACAACAACAAGTACCAAAACTAACGGTGTACACAGACACACACACACACCAACACGGGCACACACACATACACACGCTCACACTCACACACACACAGTAAGGGCTGCCACATAACAACAACACCAACAACAACAAGCGTTATGAGCGTGGACACGTATGCGCCCAGCTCGGCGCTGTCGTTCCTGGACATGGATGACAACGAGCTGCTCCGCGGCGCCGACACACAGCCCACACAGTATGATTATCGTGACTTTACCATGCCGTCCACCTCCCAGAGTCAAACACAAGCCGAACAGCTGGAGCTGCAGGTGAGTAACCACCAGCCACGTGTTGCCCCAGGGTGCTCCATCTTCCTCTTTCTTCCTTCTTACAGCCACGTCGCGTCAGCGTTCATCACACCGACATCCAGCCACGTTTGACCTCGATCACCAATGATCTGGGTGATCTGCAGTTCGAGGATGAGGACGATGATGTTGGCTGCAGCACGTCGGCTTATGTCAAGGAGCTGCCGCCGCATGCTTGTAAATATTGTGGCATCCACGATCCGGCCACTGTGGTCATGTGCAACAATTGCAAGAAATGGTTCTGCAATGGCCGTGGCAGCACCTCCGGTTCGCATATCATAAACCATCTCGTGCGTGCCAAGCATCGTGAGGTGACCCTGCACGGCGATGGGCCGCTGGGTGAAACCATATTGGAATGCTACTCTTGTGGTGTGCGCAATGTTTTTGTCCTGGGCTTCATACCGGCCAAGGCGGATTCAGTTGTTGTGCTCCTCTGCCGTCAGCCTTGCGCTGCCCAAAACTCGCTGAAGGACATGAACTGGGATCAGGAGCAATGGAAGCCGTTGATAGCGGATCGCTGCTTTTTGCCCTGGCTGGTCAAGCAGCCCAGCGAGCAGGGTCAGCTGCGTGCAAGGCAGATTTCGGCTGCTCAGATCAATAAGCTGGAAGAGCTGTGGAAGGATAACATAGAAGCCACATTTCAGGTGAGTAGCCACACCCTATAATCCTTGCCAACGCAGTAACTAATCCTATTTTCTCTCCAGGATCTGGAGAAACCTGGCATAGACTCGGAGCCAGCTCAAGTGCTCTTGCGCTACGAGGATGGCTATCAGTATGAAAAGACCTTTGGTCCACTCGTACGCCTGGAGGCGGACTATGACAAAAAGCTCAAGGAGTCGGCCACGCAGGAGAACATCGAAGTGCGCTGGGATGTGGGCCTCAACAAGAAGACCATTGCGTACTTTACGCTGGCCAAAACCGATTCGGACATGAAACTCATGCACGGCGATGAGCTGCGTCTGCGTTATGTGGGCGAGCTTTATAATCCCTGGAGCGAGATTGGTCATGTCATCAAGGTGCCCGATAATTTTGGTGATGATGTGGGCCTGGAGCTTAAGTGCTCCTCGAATGCGCCCGTCAAGTGCACCAGCAATTTCAGTGTTGACTTCATCTGGAAATGCACCTCGTTTGATCGCATGAATCGTGCCCTGCGCAACTTTGCCATGGATCGCAATTCGGTCTCCAACTATATCTACTCCCGTCTGTTGGGTCATGGCCGCGCCGATGGCAGCGATGAAGTGCTCTTCCGTGGACCACAGCCCAAGCTGTACAGTGCGCCGTATTTACCCGACTTGAATCGCTCTCAGGTTTATGCTGTCAAGCATGCTCTACAACGTCCACTTAGCCTCATCCAAGGTCCACCCGGCACAGGCAAAACGGTGACCTCGGCCACCATTGTCTACCAGCTGGTAAAGCAACACGGCGGCACCGTGCTCGTCTGCGCGCCCAGCAACACAGCTGTGGATCAGCTGACCGAGAAGATTCATCGCACCAATCTGAAAGTGGTGCGCGTTTGTGCCAAGAGCCGCGAAGCCATCGATAGTCCCGTGAGCTTTTTGGCCTTGCACAATCAGATACGCAACATGGAGACCAATACGGAGCTGAAGAAGCTGCAGCAGCTGAAGGATGAGACCGGTGAGCTGAGCTCAGCGGATGAGAAACGTTATCGCAGCTTGAAACGTGGCACCGAGAGCCAACTCTTGGAAGCAGCCGATGTCATCTGTTGCACCTGTGTGGGCGCTGGCGATGTGCGTCTGTCGCGCATCAAGTTCACCTCGATACTGATTGATGAGTCCATGCAGTCCACCGAGCCCGAGTGCATGGTGCCTGTGGTGCTGGGCGCCAAGCAGCTTATCCTGGTCGGTGACCATTGTCAGCTGGGTCCGGTGGTCATGTGTAAGAAAGCTGCACGTGCTGGACTCTCGCAGAGCCTCTTCGAACGTCTCGTGGTGCTGGGCATACGTCCGTTCCGTTTGGAGGTGCAATATCGCATGCATCCGGAGCTCTCACAGTTCCCATCGAACTTCTTCTACGAGGGATCGCTGCAGAATGGCGTCTGTGCCGAGGATCGTCGTCTAAAACTGGACTTCCCTTGGCCACAGCCGGAACGTCCCATGTTCTTCTTGGTCACCCAGGGACAGGAGGAGATAGCCGGCTCGGGGACATCCTTCCTGAATCGTACCGAGGCGGCCAACGTCGAGAAGATCACAACACGCTTCCTCAAGGCGGGCGTCAAGCCCGAACAGATTGGCATCATCACGCCCTACGAGGGACAACGCGCCTATTTAGTACAATATATGCAATACCAGGGTAGTCTGCATTCCCGTCTCTACCAGGAGATCGAGATAGCCAGTGTGGATGCGTTCCAGGGTCGTGAAAAGGACATTATCATCATGTCCTGCGTGCGCTCCAACGAGCGCCAGGGTATTGGTTTCCTCAATGATCCACGTCGTCTGAACGTCGCGCTGACACGCGCCAAATATGGCATAATCATTGTGGGTAATCCCAAGGTGCTGGCCAAGCAACAACTATGGAATCATTTGCTCAACTTCTACAAGGATCGCAAGGTGCTGGTGGAGGGCTCGTTGAACAATCTAAAGGAATCGCTCATACACTTCCAGAAGCCCAAGAAGCTGGTCAACAGCATGAACATCGGAGCCCACTTTATGTCCACCATGATAGCCGATGCCAAGGAGGTTATGGTGCCCGGCTCCATATACGATCGCAGCGGCAGCTATGGACGTCAGACGGCAGCCAATACACAGACCTACAATGGCGTCTCGCACTACTCGAGCTCGCCCTATGGTGGTTATAATGGTGGCACTGGTGGTGCCAACAGTGGCACCAATGGTGCCACCATTACCACTGCCGGCGGCGGCAACAGCTCGCTCAACACAAGCAGTGGCTACGGCGGCAGCGGTGGCAGCGCAGCGGGCAACAACAACTATGCACCCGGCGGCTTAGGTGGAACCGGTGGGGCCAACAGCACCAGCTGGTCCACCGCCCATCTGCATGATTCCATAGGCTATATTTCGAATGATCATAGCGCTGCGGCGCTGGGTAACATGCCCGTGCCCGTGGGCATGTTCATGAACATGAGCAATCTCCCACCACGTTTCTACAACCAACATCAACAGGCCATCATGGCGGCCAAGCAGAACCGTGCCATGCCCGGCTTTGCAACGCCCATAAATACGAGTGGTGGCGGCGGCGGAGGCATTGGTGGTGCTGGTGGCGGCGGCGGCGCTGTGTTGTCCACTGGCGGCCTCAATAATGTGCCCAAAAAGAGCAACAAGCTCTCGAAGACCCGTGGCAATAGTCAGTCCCTGATGGCGGGCAGTGTGACCAGCGTGGGACCAACTGGCACGCCCTTCAGCCAACACCCGACCACGTTGTCGCTGCAGATGACACAGCCCAGCGGCTTCGCGCTCTCGCAGCAGCCGGAACTGTCACAGGACTATGGTCAGATCTCGCAAATGGATGGATTACTGTCGCAGGATGTTGCCTACAATGTGGTAAGTGCCGGGGAGCTCCCCACAGTGTTGGATTTTTCGAAGTTGGGGGGACTTAATTGAAAACAAGTCAGAATGTGGAGTCAGTGGAGTGAGCTCGACTGCGTGATACCCTGATCCCCGACACAAGCACTTATACCGTTCAACCACGTGCGCTGAAGTCGGCGCTGTATCAGCCTGTCTCCCTATATGGGAAATGTCACACTCTTTACCGAATAACTTCTGTGCTTATTATCCGATCGACTTGAAACTTTCAGTGTTTGTTCGTAACACATTCCAACTTCTACGTCTTATAACTTTGGTGTTTATAATCTGATAGTTCTGAAATTTTCAAGATTGTTTGAGGACATAGTTTTTTATATATATTCCTAAATTGAAATCATTATAATAAAGGGGTCTCGGTAGGCCAGTGCTTAGCGCACTGGCTTGCCAAACAAGGAGACGTAGGTTCGATTCCTGCTCAGGTCATTTGACTTGACCCTCCAAGTTTGGATCTAGGTTTTTGGCGTAGGACTTGAAATCCACCCATTTTTAAAAAATAAATATTCAATGAAAAAAGCAAAAGCCTCGGTTGAGGAAGATGCTTCAGGCTGTGACCCGATAGGGTTGTTATAGCCATATAATAATATAATAATGATAAAGATTGTAAAGAATATAAACACATATTTAATTTAGTGAGGAACCAATTGCGATGGAAAAAAATTTGAATGCCACTCTCTACATAGGGACAATGGTACCGCATTTTATGAATAAAAATTGTGGCCGCTAAACTTATTTCGTCACTTTTCGGGAAAATGCAGGGGTGTATCAAATTTTGAGAAATTCCATTCTACAGTTTTTAATCATGACCCTATATACCGAAATTGAAGTTGTTAGCTTCATAAATGCCAAAATGATGACCATTTTATCGAAAATCTTTTTTATCGATTAACGGGCGAATGGGGCGTGGGCATCCAAAATTGTCGAGTTCTGCATATGCAAACTGGTCCCTTAGTTTTATTGCTATCCTAGTGAAACTTGGCACATAGCGTTTTTTTGCTATGCGTCAGCATATATTTCAGAACCGGTCGGATCGGGCGACTATATCATATAGCTGCCATATAACCATAAATCGGTTTTGGCCATATTTCCCAGGTTTTTGGAAATCTTCGACTGAAACTTCACGTACTTGCAAGATTTTTTAATATCTATCGCCACATTAAATTTCATACGGATCGGACCACTGTTTCATATAGTTACCACATTCTCAAAAGTCGGTTTTGCTCGTATTTCCCTTATTTTCTAGAGTATTGGATTGATAGTTTAAATGATTTTAAGATTCGTTATTATCTAACGCTCCACCAAATTTCAAAAGTATCGGACTACCATATCATATAGCTGCCATAATATAACCAGAAATCAGTTTAGCCCATATGTCCCTTGTTTTCCAACCTATTCGACTGAAATTTCACTTACCGCCAAGATTCATCATTATCTACCGCTCTACCATTATCTACCGCTCATAAGGATCAGACTACTATATCACATGGCTGCGATATAACCATAAATCGGCTAAGCCCATATTTATCATGTTCGTTTTCATTAATGAATTTCTCTTGAAATTTCAGCCGGGAGATCGCAGTCTGAACCAATTCTCGCAACCTTACTGAGGGGGCTGAGGAGGCGCGCACAATTGCAACAACAAAATGTACAACAACAAACACAACAATTAAACAACAAAACAAATTGAAAGAACTTTTGAAGCCATCAGCAGCGGCTGCGTCGGCGCCGACGTCAGCGTCAGACAGCAGCAACATTAGCAGCGGTAGCAAAAACAACAACAACAACTACAAGAACAGCAACAACAACAACAAAGCGACATAAGCAGCAACAACAACAAGAAAAACAACTTCAACAACAACAACAACAAGAGGAGGATGATGATGAGGAAGAAGAAGAAGCAGAAGACACCAACAAAACGGTAGAATGAAAGAGAGCTAAAACAAACTGACGACGACCAACAGAGAGAGAGAGAGAGAGAGAGAGAGCGAGACAGAGAGAGAGAGACAACAACTTGCAACATGCCACATGCAACAGGCAGCGGCAGCAACAGCGGCAGAGGCAGCAGCAGCGGCAGCTGAGGAAAACGTCGTGTGAAAAGCTGGGAAAACCCTTTGTTGCTTACACCGGAGCGAGCAGGACAGAGCGAGCGAGCGAGCGAGCGAGCAATAGAGTGCAAGAAAGAGACAGATTGTTTAGCATGTGAGAGACAGAGACAGAGAGAACGAGAGAGAGAGCGAATGAGAGATGTTTAGAAGAAGAAGACGGAATGATTGAAGCGGCATCAGCGGGGCAAACACACAGACGGTGGGGTTAAACCACAACAACAACCACACACACACACACACACAACACACACACTTACATAGTGTGGGCAGCGTTGGACCCAAACATATTTTGGAGACGGAAACACACACACACATCAAACACACACACAATGAAATTTGAGTATAGAGTGAGAAGAGATAGAGAGAGTGAGAGAGAGAGAGAGAGAACGTGTTTTAAGGAAGAAGCCTCAAGTCCCCCCCGCCGATAGATGCAAACCACCCACCAGCGTTGGCAGCGTTGGCGGTGCCGGAGTTACGGGGGCCGGGCGACGCGCCCTCCCCAGACGGGCAACGGCTGCCCCGGGCAACGCCGCACCACAATGGTGTTTGGGTTAAAACAATGTCCGAAGCGTTTCCAAGAAGAATGCGCCAAAAAAAGAAAAAAAAAATCCAAAAAAAAAAAAGATCCTTAAAAAAAATACAAATCCCGAAAACACAACACGAATTTATGCGCGGATGGTTGAATGACTGGATGATGCCGCTTCCAGATTTTTAAAGAACCCCAAAAATACAACAAAAACCTTCCAAAGCAACAAAAAAAAAAAAAAGAAAACCTTATCCAATGCCCAATATACCCTATCTTTTTTTTTTTTTTTTTGTTGTACAAATTCAAATTATTAATATTTTTGGAACAGTTTTTGTTTAAGTTTCTTCCTCTTCCTCACCCTACCGCACACACACACACAAACACACACACACTACACTACACACACACTTTTCATTTTTCCAAAATTTGTGTTCTGTTTCTGTCCCCAAAAAACAACAACAACAAACAATTCGACACATTTTACCAAAAAAAAAAAACAAAAAAAAACACACAAAAAACAACTCTCAATTCGTCTTCTATTTCATTTTTTAATTCTTATTAAACATTGTTTCAAAGCAATTAAAAAAAATGTTACAAAAAAAAAGTATATTAATTCAAATAAAAAAAAAAACTTAAAAAAAAAGGAAAGCAACAAAAAAAAGTTGAATAATATTAGTTATTTTACGACGAACGACCCGACCGACTGACCTTTTACTCTTTTTTGCTGGCGGCGTTCGCAAATTTTTACAAATATTTTAATAATTTTTCAAATTTTTCATTTTAAAAAACATTCGAAAATGTTGTTATATAAAAATATATATACACACACACAACATACACACACACACACACAACACACACGCGCCTTTAAGCTATGTTAAATATTGTGATTCTTTGCCCCGGAAATGCCCTAACCCCCTGCCCCCATACCCTTTCCCCCAAACACACACACACATAACACACAAATCTGTTAAAAACATTTGAAAGAACTTCTGAAATTAAGAACTTCATTTAATTTTTTTTGCGAAAAATAAAAACAAATGATAAAAAAATGTAGGCGAAAGTTTGTTTATTTTATTATTTATACAATAGATTTGTGGGTATTACATGGATATTTGATACATATGTCTATAGTTGAAAGTTTACATACCGCCAAGATTTGTTCATATCTAACGCTCCACCAAATTTCATAAGGATCAGACTACTATATCACATGGCTGCCATATAACCATAAATCGGTTTAGCCCATATGTCCCATGTTTTCCAACGTTGGACTGAAAATTCACATACCCCTAAGAGTCAACATTATCTCCCGCTCCACCAAATTTCATAAGGATCTGGCTACTATATCCTATAGCGGCCATATAACCTAGAGTCGGTTTTGCCCACATTTATCATGTTTTCCTGAATATTGGACTGAAACTTCACATACTCCCAAGATCTAACTTTCCATCAAATTTCATAAGAATCGGACCACTGTTTTATATAGCTACCATATTCGCAAGACAGTTTTGTCCATATTTCTCATGTTTTCCGACGTATAGGTGCGTTCTTATCTACCGCTCCACCAAATTTGATAAGTTTTGCCCATATTTCTTATGTTTTCATTAGTTTGTTTCTAGGAATTTCAGCCGGGAGATCGCAGTCTGCACCAATTCTCGCAACGTCTTACTCCCCTCTTACTGAGGGGGCTGAGGTGGCGCAATAAAAACAAATGATCAAAATGTAGGCGAAAGTGTTTTGTTTTTTATTATTTATACAATAGTTTTGTGGGTATATAGATATTTTATATATGTCTATAGTTGGACGGATCATCGCTGGATCGCTCGGAACATTGTAGTGCAGCACGATGATGTCTCATTCACGTTTACAATTCTTTCGCTCTAAGCATAAATAATTCTCAAATTTCATGTTTACATAGTTTGTTTTCTATCTTGTTTTATACCCTGTTCTTGACTTCACAATGTGTATATATATGTATTATTTTGGAGTATTACAAGACAAGCCAAAAAAGTGGAGAAAATAAAAAAAATACTTTTCTCCTGGTTTGTTTTTTTTAGCATGTTCACATTTAAAATGACAAATGAAGCGTTAACAATTACATCGACGTTAGGCTTAGGATATATACGATTTCCTATATATAGTTTATAGGATTAAACGAGAACATAAATAAATAAGCGTAACTATTAAAATCTAGAGAATTATCCAAACTCAATCGAACCTTCTCAACTCGAATCCGCATTGAATTTGAATTTACAAAATGCACTCTGGAAAATGGGAAGAATTGAACATTTGATATCTAACACTTTTCTTATGTATATCGCGTATGTTTTGAGTAATACCTTACTTAATTTTTTGGTTTTTGGTTTTATTAATTTTTTTTTTTATTTTACTTTGCCTATTTTTTTTACTTTGCTCGGGTTTTGTGGCGTACACAATGCTTTTGGTTCAGGCTGGAAGAGATTGTAGGATTAGTTATCTTTTTTTAGGAACCAGAAAATATTATCTTCGGCTGGCCGAAGACTTGTGACTGTTCTCGAAGTTGGTACGAAATTTATTTCTATTTAAAATTCTATAAGACAAGAAAAACATTGCATAAACGATGGACACGAACTATCGATCTAATACATATCTAATACTATATGATTTCGTTCTGACTATAGAATGTCTCAATGATTCATGAAAGATATGGTACTTTCGTATTTATAGACTAATAAATTAAATTTAAATTGAGCATTAATAAGTATAGATTATAGAATAGATAGATCTCTATTACTATGGATCGTAATCATAAAAAATTACATTATAAAAATTCATCAATTATAAATGGTTATAATTTGCCTTTTTATGTAATTTCTTCTGGAATTAATTTTGTGTTCATAAATCATCAAAAGTGATTATTTCAGATCACAAAGAAATTTACTTATAGATTATAAGTTTTGAAAGAAGTTTCTCATAATAAATAAATATATCACGATGGCATAGCATAGATTATCGAAAAAGCACGATCAAGACGTTATCCTTGTTTTTAAATGTCAATTCTAACTGTCAGATTTCAAGATATATATATATATAATTATTTTCGGTCTCTGCTAATTACATGTAAAATTTTAATTTAGTTAAGACAACACGATTCCTTATAGTATAGTAGCTATATAATATAGTAGTTCGATTTGAGCGGTTCTGTGAAATACTCAAAAACTGGTAGACCAGTTTGGAAATGCTCAGGCAGTTAGAGACATCTTTAACACACATTTTCTTCGAGAACAGTGTAACAAAGTACAACATATATTAATTATGGTAATCTTTTTCGATTGGAACTACTTTAATATCACAGCATTACGGTTAGTGGTAACTTTTCTTATATATACTAAGACCACATTTATCATTATTCATTCACAGTTTTCACAGCCTAAAAACGAGTAACATATAACATGAACTAGACAAATTTGTACTCTTCGATTTGCTCAAAGTTAGGCTATTGTCTAGGCTTATATATTATGTACTATATATCATATCATACGATCCACTAAATATTTCCCGAAGTTGTTCAACACACACCTGCTGCTCATTCTAAATGCTCCAAGTTCGAGTGCGCATAGGCTTTAAGCCAGATGCGCGGCGACAGGAGGGGGAGCATAAATACTGGGTGATATAACATGTGGAGCTCCAGATGGAGTTATAATGGTTGGAGCATTCCGTGCGTGTATTCCGTGTATGTATTGTTGTTGTTGTTGCACTAATTGATGCGAATGCCGTTGCATACATGGTGCTTGATTCATGACTGAAGGATGTTTGATCTTATGAATCGGTGAGAATATGGTGGATAGATCCAAGGTGTGTTCCAGACGACGGGACGAAATTATAAATATTGTTTTGATTTGCTCAAAAACATAGGGTAGAAACACGGAACGCGCCGTATTACTTAGATCGAAGGGCTCTGTGAAAATGAAGATGCATTTAGATATAGAATATAGAAAAAGTAGGTATAATTATACCCTCAATATTAAGTTCCTTCCATTGAGTCTCATCATTTTTGGGGCTTTGGGCCTTTTTACAAACGTCCACTGGCAAAATACCGCCGGTACGTATAGATATAGCATTATTGCGAAAACTGAAAAAAAAACAGATGTTAAAATTCTCGAAATATACATAGATATTCCTTCTTACTCAAAATTGCTGTAGTACTTGAGAAAGCCCACCAAATGTTCACCCAGTGTTTGTGTGTTTTGCGTTTGATAAGGCTCAATGGGCTCAACCAGATCCAGATCTAAGCATTCCTGTGGACCTATATTAAATTTCTCCGGATAAAGCGCCTGCAGACAGGGCAACACATGCGGCGCACAGCCGTATTGCAAGTAATGCAACACCATCAGAACCAAGGAATAGCTGGAGACTGTCATTTTCTTGGCCTCGTTGATTTCATGATATTGCGCCCAGAGCTTGACTATAACCACGAGTGGTCGGACTCGCCAGTCACCTGAAACGACAAGTCTGTTAATTATCTAGTTCAAAATTCTGGGTATTTCGGGGAACTTACATTGTGCATATAACTGCAGCAGATATGTGTTCTGTATGCCAACAATATTGTTATAGTTGACATCGAATTCGATCCCATGGCCTCGATCCTTGAAGCGTAAGATGGGCACACGCGCCTCAATCATTTTGATGTCTTGGAAATTTTCTAAATCGAAACATACATAAAATGGAATTAGTATAATATTAAGTAAGAAAGCTCTAGTCGAGCTCGACTACAAGATACCCTGATCCCAGCTGTGCAATAGGGTGCATCGAATAGGTCAGTTTTGACTCAAATAACTTTTGTGTTTATCATCCGCTCGATTCGAAACTTTTAGTGTGAGCTCTAAACATATTTTAAAACACATGTGTTGAAAATCTTGTTTTAAATCAAACAACTACACCTGTTATCAAATTTTTGGGATTTGCGAATCACCCATGCGGACCTACATGGCAAATTTCGAGCCTCTAGCTATAAACCTTTAGCCGCCAGGTGACATAATGCATTTTTCACCTTTTGCCATTTTGGCCCGTTTTCGGCAACTTCTAGGTCTTATTACTTCGGTGTTTATGATGCGATATATCTGAAATTTGTAGAATTGGTTCACTACATCGTCAAGAATAGATATATTGCCAAATTCGAATCAATACATAAGGATTGTAGAAATTGTAAGCCGATATTAAATTTACAGCGGACCATATTAGGATGGAAAACATCTTTCGTAGTCTCCTGAGATTGGCACGTTCAAATGGACAGACACAGACAGACGCACAGGGTCAAAACGACTCAGCTATTGATACTGATCACGAATATATATACTTTATGGGGTGTGGCACGCTTTCTTATACACAACAGTCCAGCTTTCAATTGGGATCAGGGCATAATTACGATAGATGCGAGAAAAGGACTATCATTATACATCAGGAACTTTCGTCCTGATTAATTATATATATAATTATAATCATATAATCATTATAAGTAAGCTAACCGTGATTTAGCATCGTTCTATGGAAATCAGATAATATCGTTAAGGCTTCGTGGCGTTGACCGAGATGTTGATTATCTTGAGCCCGATATGGATCTGCCAATACGCACATATCGATATCGGATGAGTTTGTGCCAAAGCCCGTCAGAGTCGAACCCACCAGCACGATATTGCGGAATTTCCCTTTGGCCTGCAATTGCAACAATATGATTAATGATCTCTAGGGGATTTGGCTTTAAACGGAGCTTGAACTCACGCGTGCAAAGTACATCAGATAACGCCAGAGTTGCATTTTAGTCTTAAATTTAGCATTCGTCTGCTGGCAGTTACAAAAGCGTTGCCATATGTCCAGCGACAGGTTGTCATATTTGCAATGACCCAAAAGCTGTTCGGGCTGTAGCTTCAGTTCCAGATGGCGGGCTTGTTCCATGTAACGATCCGGTGGCAACATAACCTCATACCAAGGACCCGGCCACGTTGGATTGGCTTCATTGGCATTGCTACAACCGCAATTTCGATTACAATAGTGGGGATAGGAGGAGCCGCCTCCGCCCAGGGCCACATTATGCATGTTCGTCGGGGGCACGTTGAGAGAAACCACACCATTGAAACCATTCACATTGGGCACACAATGCGGGGAGATGGGCATATGAGGCGATATCTGTCCTTGGTGAACTGGTCCATTGGAACATTGTGTGGGCGTTGAGGCCGGTATGGGCGATGTTGGACCCGTAATTATCTCCGAGGGCGTTAAACTTCTGCAAAGACAAAGAGTTCATGCGTAATGGAGGATTATCTTCGACGTGGCGAAGATTTAATACTCTTTTCGAAGCTGCAAAGCCTCTATAACTATGAATCTAATAGACCACGCCTAATATGACAGAATTTTGATCATTTTCACAATTGTTATATGGAACCTATATGATATATTAGTTTAATCTTTATGAAATTTGGTGGAACGGTAGTTTATAACGAATCTTGGGAGAATGTGAACTTTCAGATCAATACGTTTGAAAATATGGGCAAATCCGATTTATGGTTATAAGGCAGATATATGATGTAGAACTCCGATCCTTATGAAATTCGGTAGAGCGTTAGTTAATAATAAATCTTGGGAGCATGTGAACTTTTAGATGAATACTTTGGAAAACATGGGAAATATGGGCAAATCCGTCTTTTGCTTATATGGCAGGTATATGATATAGTGGTTCGATCCTTATAAAATTTGGTGGAGCGATAGATAATAACGAATCTTGGGAGTATGTGATGCCAATACGTTAGAAAACATAGGAAATATTTGTTTAGACGGACAGACATACATGGGTCTGTTGGGGGTCTATTTTCTTCAAAAAGAGTATTATTAGGGTCTTCTGAGTCTGATGCTTACCGACTGCGATTGGTCCACTGTGAGTCGCTGTTCAAGGAGCCAACGGAGTTGCAAGGCGACACGGGGCGATGCATGGGCATCAGGTTGTGGCTGTGGCTGGGACTGGTGCCGTAGCCGGTGGAATAACAGGGTGACGTGTTGGGATTCCAGTGGGTGGCGGCGCTGTTGGCATAGCCATCGCCGTAGGTAATGAACAGTTGATGTTGTTGCTGTTGTTGTGCATTATGATTGGCAAAGGGTTGTTGTTGTTGTTGCGGTGGCTGTTGCTGTTGCAGCATAAAGGGCAAGGGGGCGTAGTTGGGACTGTGCACGGGCATCACCTTGGACAGTTCCATGGCCTTGTTGCTGCCGTTGCTGGTGTTGTGTGCTGCGGCTGCGGTGATGGCTTCATCCAACTGGGCGCAGCTGATCATATTGGTGGGCGTGGCAACAGCATCCGGCGTGAGTGCGACAGGTGAGGTGATGCGCGGCACGAACATGGCGGCATTTAATTGCAAGGTGGGCGGTGGCTGCAGGAACATGTTTCTGCCACCATTGGAGGCAGGCACCGCTTCGTTCAGAGTTGCCTCCGCCGTTTGTGTGGTGGCAACAACACTTGTGGGCGGCAGCAGGGCTGCCGCAGCGGGTGAGGTAGGCGTGGGCGGCACTTCCGCCACAAAAGTGGGCGGTGCTCCATCCATATTGACATAGGTTAGATTACAGAAATTCTGATGCTCCGAGCTCGGGGTAAGGCTGCCACCTCCCCCGCCGCCACCGCCATTCATTAGATATTGATGCTGATGCAACGTGTAGTAACCATTCTTGTTGCATCCATTGGCATTATTGTAGCCGCCGTTAATCGAGGCACCCTGTAGGCGTCGCTGACTGTTATTATAATTACTGGAAGGTACAATTTCAATGGACTTTTGGCCAGAGGTGGCTCCAAAGTGGAATTTCTTGTGGCGCCTAAAGTTCGTGTGATGATGATGCCCCATGTGCTGGGGCTGATGATGATGATGATGCTGCTGCTGCTGCGACTGCTGCTGCTGGTGATGAGCGTGTGGGGCATGTTGTTGCTGTTGGTAACTGTTGTAGCCATAATGGTTATGCCGATAACGCTGATGGTAGCCCGCCTGCTGCTGTTGCTGCTCCTTTTGCTGCTGATAATGTGCCTGATGCTGCTGCTGCGGCTGCTGTGGCGTCTGCTGCTGCTGTTGCTGCTGCTGTTGGGGATTGCCTATATCCGCCTCAGGCAGCAGCTCCTTTTGCAGAAATGATGCTATAGTCAGTTGCTTCGGCTGGGAATAGTAGTATTGATAGTAATGCGTCTGCTGCTGCTGCTGCTCGCTGGCAGAGGTTGTTGTTGTGGCAGCAGCTTGTGCGGCCAAAGCCTGTTCCGTCTTCTTTTGTGTAGCCAGCGCCGCCTCCAATTGCTGGGGATTTAAAAACTTAAAATTAGTTGGATTTTAACCATATTTATAAACTGATCCCAACTGAAACTTGGTATGGAGCCTCATTGGACTAGTTATAAGGGGATTCTTGACAGGAACTGTCGACATAGCGCTTTGACTGCTTCTTGGTATTAATACAGGGTGTTTCAGGAGTTCGTATAGTAAGGTATTCTTTCAATAAACTCTGCCAAGAAAGTAGCAGTAAATGATTCTTGATAATCTACTTTTGGGCAGAATGATTCTATTGAAATATTTCTATGCCCCTTATCCACACGTTGTAACCTCTGTGGATCAGTGCATGGCGAAAGGTCTCCCCAAACAAGAGATTGTGGCTTCGAGTCCCACTCATGTACTAAGCTTGACCATCCTAGAAAAACTAGGTTGTGGCGTACCACTTGAGATCCAGCAAATATAAAGACATATAGTGCTACAGGCTGTGAATCGTCAGGGTTGTTATAGCCTCAAAATCCGTCTGTATTAAGTCACCCAAGGGGAGGCCGGCTGAAGCGGCTTAACGGTATACTTATACCGTGGTATTCCGACTGTATTATACAACTGGGAGCAGGGTATCTGGTAGTCGAGCTTGTAATATACATTACCTCTTTTTGCTGCATGGTGGGCTGTTGTGGATAGCTTGTCTTCCAGAAGGAATGCGGCTGTTGTCTTGACCTTTGACCCTTGCTGCTGTTGTCCTGTTGTTGTTGTTGTTGTTGTTTCTGCTGCTGCTCTGCGACTGATGATTTATCTGTTTCCACAGTATCTAATGTGGTTGTTGTTGCTGTTGTTGTGCCTAGCCGTTGCTGCTGCGACTGCTGCTGCTGCTGTTGTTGTTGTTGCAAGTTACCAACACTATGTTGTTGTTGCTGTTGTTGTTGTTCCCTGTTGCTGCTGCTGCTGCTGCTGCTGTTTGTGGCTGTTGTGGGTGTTGTTGTTGTCACCTCCCTAACCTTATGCATGATGGTGGACTCGACGCTGCTGCTAAAGTACTTGGAGGAGGGCGCACTATCGAATTGTGCCCCGGAAGCGGATAAGGAGCAGCGTCTCTTGTTGTTGTTGCTGCTGTTGCTGCTGGAGCAATTGACCTTTGACATGGGTTTTGAACCAGAATTGTTGTTTTGGGGACTACTGTTGTTGTTGTTGTTCTTATTGCTAAGGTTGTTGTTGCTGTGGTGCGGACTATTGTTGTTGTTGTTGTGGGGAGTGTTGTTGTTGTTGCTGTGTGGAGTGTTGTTGTTGCTGTGGGGACTGTTCTGGGCACTATTGTTGTTGCTGTTGTGGGCACTGCTGTTGTTGTTGCTGCGGGCACCGTTGTTGTTAGTGTTGCTGTGGGGGTTGTTGTTGTTGCTGTGGGCACCGTTGTTGTTGCTGCTGAGGGGGTTGTTGTTATGGGGACTGTTGCTGTTGTTGTTTTGGCTGCTGTTGTTAGTCTTATTGTTGTTGCTGTTGTTGTTGTAGCTGCCATTGTTGTTGTCATTGCGCTGTTTACTATCTTCCATAACATTTTGATTTTTTGTTAAACTATTTTTCATGCAGCTATTGTTGTTGTTGTTGCTGTTGTTGCTTTGCGTGGACTTCAGCTTGGCTGGCGGTGTTTGTTGTTGCTGATGTTGTTGTTGCTGCTGTTGTTGTTGATAGTAAGGCGAATGTTGTTGATTGTAACTGTTGCTGGCGCTGCTGCCGCCAAAATACTTCTTGCGCCCATAATTATGTGCACTGTTGTTGTAATGCACTTGTTGTTGTTGTTGATGTTGTTGTTGCTGCTGCTGCTGCTGCGCGTTCTGTTGTTGTTGACGTTTAAGATTTTTGTTATTATTATTATCACCATTGTTGTTGTTGTTGTTGCTGCTGCTGTTGTTGTTGTTGTTATACTTCGATTGCCTCAAAATATTGCCATTTTTATGGTATTTGTTGTATTTGATTTGTGCGCCGCAGCGGTAATCGCGTTGCGCCTGCGCCGCTGCCCCCGTTTGGGGGCCGTTGGGGGCAGCACTGGCAGCTGCCGTTGGGCTGCCGCTGGCAACAACAACATTTGTGGTGTAAATCTTCATTTCACTTCGGGTTTTGTACATGGCCCAGGTTGACCTTGGTTGACCTTTGCCAGCTTTGAGTTTGATGTACAAAAAAAAATTGACTCAAAGCGCAACTTTTGGCTTATAAAATAATTAAACTAAATTTTTTAAATATTTTTTTTGTTTGTTAAAATATATATGTGGGTTTTTTTAATTTTTTATAATTTTTTTTTAAATGGGTTTTAACTTTTTTGTTCTTTTTTTTTAAATAGATTTTTTTATATTAATTTTTTACTTTTTTTGATTATTTCAAATTACTTTAAATATATTGTGTCTATATATATGTACGTAGCACACTGGCGCTGGACACGACTGTAGGCTCAATATAACCGTTTCGATGGCCCTATTCCTTCTCTCTTTCGCTCTGCCTTTATATGCTTATCCTTGTTGCACTGCAAACGACGGGCCTTACATATATGTATGTCTGCAGTATATATGTAGGTAGCTAGGTATATAGGTATGTATGTATATAGGTATGTATGTGTGTGTAAAAGAGCGGTACAAATTTTCCGTTAATTGCACAAAAAAAAAGCGTTAACGCAATGCGAAGTGCTAAAAGAATATGGCAGAAATTTTGCATAAATTTTCAAAATAATATAAAAATCATAAGATATATATACATAGATTGTGTTGATTACCTTTAATTTGCCGACTTCTAAATTCGATTTAGAGCTTAAAATTAACGGTGCTTTAGCTTGAAGTGCGCATGGCGCACGGCTCCGTTAGCGTAAATTTTAGTAATTATTTAAATTAACTGAAGACACACAATGAGCGCACATTTATATATATATTATATGAGAAACATTGATTTAAAATATCTACTCGATGCTTTTGTTTTCGTGAGCACAATTCGACTTTCGGTTCAAACACTAAAAACTAAAAAAAATACTGTCCACCACCGCTGCAATGAGAGGAACAGCAGCAACTGCCGCTTGATCGTAAAGCTCGGCCTTGACCTGCAGGTGAATATCGTAGTTATCGATCCTTACGTCAAAGCCAGTGACGGCAGTTACTAGTTATCGTTAGGCCATTGAGAGGAACAGCAGCTACTACTTGTTGAAGGTTAAGCTAAGCTTATTGATCGTTAAGCTAGCGAAGTGTGCTTATAGTTATCGATAGGCTAATTAAAGGAACAGCGGCAACTACTAATTGATCGTAAGGTTGAGCTTGCAGGCTAAGGTCAATACCATAGTTATCGATCCTAGCTAGCGACAGCAGCTTAAAGTCATCGGTAGACTGCCGAGCCTCAAAATTGTATTTCGTGCGAGCTTCGGGCGGGCCTGACCTGGACCCAAAAGGCACTAACAAAACACTAAAGCTACGAAACACGAAAGCCACGAAACACGAAAGGCACGACCAGGTCAAGCCGGGCCTGATAAAAATCGCTAGAAATTAAGCTAATAAAATATAGTGAATCAACGTGCTTGGCTTGTTCACAGTTCTGCAACAGTTGAGTGTAGTTGCTTAACAGAGATGCATTTCTTATCAGAAGATAAAACAGAAAATATGTTAAGTCAATGCTTAATGAAATGAATAAAATCAAAACAATTCAAAAACAGACAAAAATGGATCCCCCAATTATATTTCCATAAAACCCTATAGGTTGACAGCCCAAAGCACTATTTGTCATTGTTTGATTTTCCCGCAAGTTAAGCCCACGCCCAGCTCAATGTCGTAGTTATCGAACTTGCAAGTTAAGATCAATGTCATAGTCCTTGCGTCAAAACTAGAGACGGCAGCTTACAATTATCGATAGGCCAATGTTAGGAACAGCAGTAACTACTGCTTAATCGTTAAGCTAAGCTTGCTTCGATATAAGATAATTAAAACTAAACACTGCAGCTTATAGTTATCGATATGTCAATGAAAAGAACAGCATCAAATACAAGCTGAGCTTGCAGTACCATTGTTATAGATCCTTACGATATAACTAGAAATCGCAGCTCATAGTCATCGATATGGCAACTATTGGAACAGCTGGTTCTCGTTAAGCCGGGCTTGCAAATTAAGCTCAATATAGTAGCAATCGATCTTTACGTCAAAACTAGAGGTGGTAGCTTAAGTTATCCTTAGGTCAAAGAAAGCTTGCGAGTTTAGCTCAATATCGTAGTTATCGATCCCCACGTCATAATGTTCTAACTAGAGACGGCAGCTTTTAGTCAGCGATATGGCAACTATCCTTTTTGCAAAGGGTAAGCTTAAGGCGCAAAAATTTGAATTTCATTCTCCGCGCTTTTTAAGCACTCCTTTTTTTTAATAATTAACAAATTTGTTTAACTAATTTAAAGCATTTTCAGTATTTGTTAAACAGCGACTTCCAAAATAGACGCACTGGCAACATAGAGTCCCGCTTTATGCAGCTCGCATCCGTTAAGCTAGAATTGTTAAAAAATAACAATTAATTAACGCAAGATTAACCCATTGCACTTACAGAAAGTGTGCGCGTCGCAGTCGCTCCAGATAGCCATCTGTGGCCACAGCTGGCAGAAATATTTTTCGCACCTCTCGCGGCATCTGGGGCAACATTTGCCGCGTCAGCTTGAGGTGCGTGTTGGCGGCGCTGGCCACCTCAAAGATGCACTCCTCCACGCCCTTGTCATCCCGCACGCTGCGTAGTATGCGTTCCTGGCTAACACCGTGCCGCACCAGCACCTCGAGGGGCACACACACCGCCTGCTGGCGGCCAGCATGTGGTATGGCACGCAGCATGGTGGCTATGCCCTGGGCCTTGCCGAGATGCGAGGCGGCATGATCGACCTGCATGTCCACCACGCCGGTCAGCTGCACCAGCAGATGCAGCAGCGAGGCAAAGGTCTGATCCGCATATTCCTCCAGTTGCCGTAGTGACTCAAATGCCTGGCCCGGCGCACGTTCGCGTGCCGTAATCAAACGCCGCAGGTAGACCTTATTCAGCTTGCGGTTTCCTACGGTGCGCCGTAACTCACGCAGCACGGGCTGATCTTTAACATAGGATTTACTTGCCTCCGGCTCGAAGCATTTGTCTATGGAGTCGTACCAGAACTTCAGGCGCAATTTGGCTATTTGCGGTTCGCTAATCTGGAAAAGTCAGATAATTAGATCTATTGGAAATTGAGAAACACTGGGAAAACCCCGGGTGTCTTACGTGGGCGCCCACAGAGCGGGAAACCTCCACATTGAAAGCGCGCAGGGCAAACGCCGCCGGTCGCAGCTCCTGCGGCAACAGCAAGGTGCTCAGATAGTTCTCATAGTCGTATTTTCTGTGGCGAAGGATATAAAAACATATTATTTAAGGTTTCAGCCAAGGGAAACCAATGGATCCCAAGGGATCCCAACTTACTGCACGAGGCCCATGCAATATTTTGCACCAAATTTATCCTCTTTGCTTGTGGCTTCAGTGGCATCTTTGGGCGCGGATGTTGCATTCTTTTGTGGCTGTTTGCTGGCGGTGGAGCTGGCGCCAGTGTTTATATATCTTTTTAAAAAATGGCACATAAGCCATTGCCCATTGTTATTTTGTAACAGCCGCCGCATTTGTTTCGTTTATTTTCACTTAACAGAGTTGCTCCTCACCTAACAGTTGCTCCACACTTAAGTGTTGGCAGACTGATTTGCAACGATAAGTTGCAGCATAGGGGTAATAAACAATACGCTCAAATGGAGCTTAACATAAATAAATAAAATACAAAATAAAATATTAAATATAATTTAAAAGTCTGTTGATTTTACCTCAAAAATCACACCAATTGGGAACTACTTACATTACATATGCTGCCCACTGAAGTGTTGCCAGACGGTTTTACAACGATAAGTTGCTGCATAATGCTTATAAGCAATAAGCTTGGATTGAGCTTAACATAAATTAATAAAATAAAAAATTTTAAAAAGATATAAAATATAAAAAAAACTAATAAAATTACATTTTAAAAGTGTTTTGAGATTTGCTAAAAAGAAATTTCTTACAAAACAAATGCACACTTTAAGCTCATCTGTATTTGTTAATAAATAAAACGCTTTGGTTTTATATGCTTATAAAGCCTGCTTATTATTAAAGCTCTCACTTGTTTTTAAAATAGCTAAATGAATGAATACGTTCCAAACCAATAAAAATTTAAAATTTTTCCAATTTTTCGAATCTATCGATAAATCGATAAAGCAACTCTACAAACACAACACTCATCGCTGGTTTTCTTTTCTAGCCGCCATTCAAAAGAGTGTGTTTCTCTAGCATTTTGCCAAAAATTCAAAATAAACGACACAAAAAGCTGCCAGCAAGCGAATTAAGCAACAGTTAAGTGGTAAGTACATAATAGTATGCAACATAATATACACATTTAAGCTCTAAGCCATGCTAACGACATGAAATTAAGTGCAACACAATGCTTCACGTTGAGAGCAGCGTGTGTTTATTTATTTACATACAAACTGCTTTAATATAAGACCAAACATAAACAATGTGCATGTAATTTATGTTAAACTCTATAAGTTATATTATGGAAATAGAGGATTATATATTCTACAAGCTTATGCAAAATAAGTTGATTGCGTTGTCCGTTGGGCAATTTGCTGACAACATTGTGGACGCCAAATGTGCACAAACTGCCAACAAAGCTAACTAGTAAACTGAAAAAGGCGCGAAGAAAGCATATAATGCATATAATGTATATGATATGCTTAGCAACAAGTTTAAATTGGAAAAAAACGCTTATTTTTAAGTAGAATATCAAAAATATTGCAACAGGGTTGCCTAACGCTTGGAAAATATCGGTTTTTGGGCTGGCTGCCACGAGGTGGCAACTCTGCGCGCTGTTATCGACAACATTTTTTACAACACGGTCGATATGTTCAATTGCTTTTTTTTCCTCTGCTCAGCAGATTTTTCGTGTGCAGCAAAAATAAAACAAAAAACAAAATAGCTGTAAAGCAAAATCAATTGTTGGTTGTACATAAACGTGTATGTGTGTGTGTGTATATAAAAAGTACAATTAATATTTGTACATAGCAAAAAAAAGGAGAAAAGCAAAGAAGTGAAGAAGAGCGTGAAAAAAATAGTATAAAAATATACGAAAAATAATAAAAAAAAAAGAAAAAACAACAACAGCGACGTGCTTGTGTATGTGTGTGTCTGTGAGTGTTGCTATGTGCCTGTGTGTGTGTGTTGTAATTGAAGCAAAGGCAACGGCAAACACACGCTAAAACAGAGAGAGAAAAACAACACAAAAGAAAAAGAAAATTAATAATATTTTAATTAGTAACGTGAAACAACAACAACAACGACGACATTCCGTAAACAACACTGTTTTTTTTTACAACACTAAAAATGCAGCGCAAGGGCTGAGGATCAATAGCAAAAGCAAAGGCAAAAAAGCAAAAAGCAAAGCAAACGGTATAAAAAACAACGTAACGCCAGGCAACGTAACGTAACGAGAAACGCGTAGAAGGAATCACGCGCCAGCAGCAGCAGCAGCAACAACAATACGGAAACAACAACAAATGTTAGCTAAATGCCAAGTTATCTACAATTATTATTTATTGGCGGGTCTACATATATAGATATGTATATAACGTGCCTGTGTGTGTGTGTGTGTGTGCCAGCTTACAGCCAATTGTGCGGCACTTAAAACCCCCTCTTTCCCCCCTTACCCCGCTACGCCTAATCTTAACTCTATATATATATATATATATATATATAGTTTATAAAAATTATTGTTTTTTATGGCTTAAACTTTTGACCATATTGTTCATATTTTTTGAGTGCGCAAAACCTGCGCGCGCCTCTGCCGCTGCCGCAGTCGCTGCCTCTGCCTCTGCTGACGTCGTACTATACTATAGCTGGCTATATGGTCATGTAGATATAGATATAGCTATAGCTCTGCTCTTCCCTTTGGCAAACACACATCAATATCTATATGTTTATATAGTCGTCTCTCCATAAGTTCAAACAATTTGCAAGCTCTGGAAATTCTATTTGATATTTGCTTAGGTTTTTTTTTCTTTCTCCTATTGAAATTTCATCCTAGGTGGGTGGGTTTGGTGGTTGGTTGGGGCTGGTTGGGGGGTTGGTTGTTGCCTTAAGTGGGGCGCACTTTTTGTTGTTGTTGTTTTCTACTCAAGGTTGTCTCCAGCGCCGCCTCAATTGTATAACACGATTCGGTTCTGTTCAGTTCAGTTTTGTTTGTATTATATATATATATATATATATATACACAGATATATATACATATATGTGTGACCGTGTTTATCTTTTGATATTCAATACGCGACGTTGACTTTGCCAATCTCTCTCGCTCGCGCTCACGCTCCCGCTCCCGCTCAGTCTCTCCCTACCCGACCTCACGACTCTCTGTCTCTGTCTCTGTCTGGCCGACTCCGTTTGGGAGTCTTAAAGTTTCCACAGTCGGAATAACTAATTAATGAATTCTGCATAAATCTAGTTTACTCTTTCATTTGTTGTATAATCCCCCCATATACACCCTACCTACCTCCCTACCTCCCCCACACACCCATCATAGTCATATCGGTTATTATTAATTGCGGTCACACTGCAAAATCAGCCTTGGTTTAGCCTAACTTCGTTTATCAATTGCCTTTTGTTACGTAGATTCGTAAACATTTCACTTACCAACGAGTAGCTGGGGGCTCTTACATAGGGATTCTCGGAAGGAACTGTCGTCATAGCGATTTGAGTGCTTCTTGGTATAAATACAGGGTGTTTCCTTTGAACTAGAAAGCGGTCAATGACCAACATTGCAGTAGCAGTTCGTAGAGTAAGTTTTTCTTTGTATAAATTCTGCCCCGAACAATCTTCTCTTGGGGCACACACGTTGTAGCCACGCCAAAAAAGAGGTCGTGGGTTCGAGTCCCACTCATGTCGTCAACATGTCCTTCCTAGAAAAACTAGGTTGCGGCGTAGGATTTGAAATCCAAAACGTAAAAAAATTAAAAGAAATTAAGGCAAATAGTGCCCCACGCTGTGACCCGATAGGGTTGTTATAGACATATACAAAAGAAAGAAACGGATAGTCCTATTTATGTATTCCTAGCCCCTTTTCCCAAATCGTAGTATCTATTTCTATATTGAGAACTTTTATAACTTCTCCTATCTTATATTGTTGCTCTCTAATCCAAGATAAACTCTAGGTTTGAATACTAAATAAGATTGGATTTAACCAAAAATTTAATATTTACTACGTTCTCAAACTTGTGGTTAAAGAAGATTATGCATAGGATCTTCCATTAGAAAATTGCAAAATAGTTTATATCATTCGAGAGGATTGTATTTAGGATTAGAAAAAGTATATTTTTTTATATAGTATATAAGTATATATTAACCGTGACTTTCACGTAATTATATCATCCTCTTGTCTATATTTTGTAATGACCTTTTTAGTAGGGCTTTTGGTATGGCCAGAAGCTCCCATGTTAAAGTGAGTTTCAAGATTGGCATAATCTTTCGACCCTTCATATATACTTTGACCTTTGTGACTCTCCCACTCTATTGATCACTTTTTTAATAACATCTTGTGGTGTGACCTCTGGTTCGAAACCCGAATCAGCGCTAAAATTGTGCGTTTCAAGATTGGCCATGGTCTTTGCATCATTTACATACACTTTGACCTATGTGTAACCCCAGAGTAGAAAGTCTTATAATGTCAAATCTTACAATAAGATCAATTCACATCACAGCGCCGGATGGTGGTAATGGTAACCCCAGTTGGGACGAATGAATCATAATGTTGTCACCAACGTCTTGGAATTTAAGATCCAAAAGTCGAATGGGTTCCTCCAACGTATATTGATCTATAACTAAAATCCTATATTGTCACAAGGACCATAGCATAAAATATGGTGGGAAAGTATCAAAAACAGATTACTACTTTTTCACCTTCTATAGGAACACCCTATAAATGATATATTTTTCTGCAGACATTCGAATTGGATTCTTATTAGAATTTAGGCGGTAAAACCTTTCCTGTATCTATGTATCTTTATTACAAAGATCGAAACAAGAGCGCCCAAGTCCTTCCACCTGGATATTATATATTATATATACTGAGTTGTTGCAACCAGTCAAAATTCTTTCAAAATTTCCCCATAGAAACACACTTAAATTATATTAGCTTATCGTTAATGGTCAAAAAAAAATACTTGTAACATTCTTATCAGAGCTACGTATTATCAGTCAAAATTTCAGCTATTTCGGGTACAGATTTTGGGGCTATTCAAGGCAATGTGTCAAGCTCTATGAAGACCCAAGACGTGTTATTCTCAAAGCATTGGAAAAGCAAGGAAATCCGCAATCGACTTCATAGCGGAAAACCCTAATGGGGTTCCAAGTTCTTATCACTAGATTTCTTTCACAATAAAAAAGTTGAAATTGCGCCAATAAATTTCGAAACAATCAATATTTTATCAGATTGAAACAATAAACCTACCATATGGAATATTGTTCATTTTTTTGTTACTTTTGAAACCAAAGTTTTCGGTTAAAAAATTTTGGATTTTCGATAAATTCTGTTTGAAGATTGGTGAAAAAAATTGTTATAAAAATGGAGTATAGACTCTTATGCAGAAAATATAATATTATTCTGTTATGTTCTGTTTTTAGTGTATAAGAGGAAATAAAGACCATCTGAAAGTTGCCCCCGAGTGAAAAAGATGAAGATAATCGATTGGATTATGTCCATGTGACGACAATTGGCACAGAGCCCATATTTATAAACCTGTTATACAACTAAAAGACGTTACTTAAGTAACGTTCCAGCCTTCCACTAAATTTCAAAAGGTTTTCCTAGAGCAATGTTGCTTGTGCCCAAATTTTTTTATATTTTTCAAGGATTTTTATTTGACACATTCTTACGATTCTCGACTATCCATCGTAATGCCGAATTTCAAAAGTACCTCGTTAAACATATAACTGCCAGAGTTACTTTGTCGTTATAAAAGTCGGCTTACCCCTAATTTCCTCTGTGATTCTTAAGAATCTATTGTTTCGCTAAATTTAAAAAGGATTATAAGACTATATCATATAGATGTCATACAACTAAATGTTGGTTTTGTCCACTATTTCTAAATATTTATAGTTTTTAAAATGAAATTTAATACAGACCTAAGAGCGTTTACTATCTATGGATCCACTATATTTCTTAAGAGTCGAACCACTATATCCTATAGATGTCTTCTATTCATATATTTCCCATGTTTTTCTATAGATTGCAGTAAAAGATACGTTGATATCTAACCATTTTTTATGGCCATTCTATTGGCAAAAAGAGTGTCAAATCTTCTATGAGCCGATTATAACGAATGCAGTCGTACGACGGCCGAACTTGATTGTCGGAGTGCAGCGTTTTTATTAGGTCAGAGGTTCGAAACACCGTTCATTCCATGTTTTCTTTCCAATCTTTTTGATCTGTAAAGCCTGCCGAAAAAGAGAGTGTGAAATCTTCGATAAGTTCGTAGATCGGCCGAAAATGACTGTTTTGACAGAGTATTGTATTAGGTCGCAGGTTCAAATCACTTTTCAGTCCATGTTTTTATTGAAATTTCACCCATAGAGAGAAATCTTATTCCTCATTTGCTTTATTTGTTTTCATTTCGATTATAGCAAATAAAACTGTCATCTTAGGTTCTAGAAAACTGTAAAACAATATTCTAGTAACCCGACTTATTTGCGTCAATCGAAACCTTGATGAATCGATCATAAATGCGTCGGCAATCGATCATATTGAAGCAGTTATCAACATGAGCCTCAAGAGCTTAGTTGTAATAGAACCATTTTGTGATAGAAACCATATAAGGGGTTTTCGGGTTTCAGGATAAACTTAGATTTTTTTGGAAGTTGTTATGTGAGCTTCGCTTGTAAGAATTCAAAATTTAAATTGGAAATTTTTTAGGGTGTCTTTGGGTATATCAAGTGTCCCGACTCACGCACACACGCTCACGCACGCGACGCACGCCCCCCGCATGGTGGTGATCCGTAGACCCGTCAATCATCAAGGCAAATCCATCGAATCAATGTATAATATATAAAATTTTTGCAGAACCACAACAACAACAAAAGAAAACAACGTTGAAGCTGTTGGGAGACAACAACAACGGCAACGTCCAGGGTGGTGCTGGTGGTGTCGCTCGGTGGTGTTGGTGGTGCTGCTGCAGCTAGAGTAATAGATAAAATCCATTGGTTTAATTTAGTGGCACAATGGTGAGTACCAATCTGGTGGTGCCAGTGGTGCTGTGGGGCCCAACGGCGCCAACACATTGCATCTCCAGTGTCTTCCTCTCGGAGGATCAGTGCACACTGGTCACCGGCTGTTACGATGGACAGATTTGCCTCTGGCAAGTGGATCCGGCCACATTGAATATGTCACCGCGTTGCCTGCTCGTCGGACACTCGGCGCCGGTTCTATGTCTGGTGCGTGCCTCGCTCCTGCCGGAGAATAACTTTCTGGTCAGCTCGTCGGAGAACGGAGAAATGTGCACCTGGGATCTGATCGATGGCAAATGCACCGAAGCAGTCAAATTGCCACAGGTCCATACACAAATCCAGAGCTATCACACGGCAAATAGCGAGGATGTGCGTCTCTTCTGCATCGGTTACTATGCCGAAATTATGGTCATGGATCCGTTCAGTCTGGAGGTCATCTATGTGCTCAGCTCCAAGGTGAAACCCGACTGGATATCAGCCATACATGTGTTACGCCCCATGCGGCGCAAAGATGATGTTGTGCTGGCCATCACCACCACAGGCACCGTCAAGGTGTGGACACTCACCGGCAACGAGAACAAACATGCTGAACCCATCTATGAGAATGAATCCAAGGAGATACGCTGCCTCAACGCCATCACTATGAACTGTTGTGCCCAGAACCAGCGCACGGTGCTGCTCGTGTGCACCAAATACTGGCAGATCTACGATGCGGGCGACTTCACCGTGCTCTGCTCGGTCATAGCACCCGCTCGAGAACGTTGGCAGGGCGGTGACTTCATCACCTCGGATCGTGTCATGCTCTGGACGGATGAAGGCAAGGGCTATTTGTACAAGCTGCCAGCGAATTGTATACCCGACAATAAGGAATTCCACTCGAAGAGCGTCGTGCGGGATGCACCCTATTTGTACTTTGTGCTGCAACACGCCGGCGACAAGGTGCTCTCGTGTCCGCCAGCCATGAAGCTGCTCAGCGGAAACAATAATCAAACACATTTCCTGCTGCGCGGTGATTCCGAGGGTTATATTTCCGTCTGGAATGTGCCGGAGGTGCCATTGGACAATATCAGCATATTGCAGGCCAAGCAAATGGCGCCGCGCGTACAGAAGCCACATGTGTGCACCTCTTTGGTCGAGGCCTGGTCCATTATGGATCCACCGCCGGTGGGCATACTTGATCAGTTGTCACGCATCACGGAGTCGCCGGTGAAGCTTACGTCGAGCATTTATTTGCCACAACAGAGCCGCTTGGTCATCGGACGTGAGGATGGTAGCATTGTCATTGTGCCGGCCACCCAGACTGTGATGATGCAATTGCTCGTGGGCATTAAGCAAAATTTCAGCGATTGGCCATCACATCAGATACTTTACGGACATCGCGGACGTGTCAATTGCCTATTATGTCCATCTATGGTCCATTCGCGTTACGAGAAATCCCATCTGCTGTCCGGTGGCATTGATTTTGCCGTCTGCCTGTGGGATCTTTATAGCGGCAGCCTGTTGCATCGTTTCTGTGTGCATGCCGGAGAGATTACGCAACTCCTCGTGCCGCCGGAGAGCTGCAGCCCGCGCATACTCAAATGCATTTGCTCCGTGGCATCGGATCATTCGGTCACCTTGGTCAGCTTGCAGGAACGTAAATGTGTTACGCTTGCCAGTCGTCATCTGTTTCCGGTGGTGACCATTAAATGGCGTCCGCTGGATGATTTCCTCATAGTCGGATGCTCCGATGGCAGTGTGTATGTGTGGCAAATGGAGACGGGTCATCTGGATCGCGTGCTGCACGGCATGCTGGCCGAGGAGGTGTTGTCCGCCTGCGATGAACAGGCCCTGGAGGATGGCGGCGGTTCCAGCTCTGCCGGCGGTGCATCTAATTCGGCTAGTGAAATGGGCATGGCCAATCCGGCAGTGCATTTCTTCCGTGGACTCAAGTCGCGCAACATGAATGCCATACGACATGCCACTCAGCGTGGCATACACCAGCTGCAGCAGCTGCAGGGACACAATCAGGGCAACTTTGATTTCCTTATGAAGCATCGCAGCAACCCACTGGTCATACAAGGACTGCGCACCAATCCCAAGGATGCCGAAAGCCATATACTCTTCTTCGATATCGAGGGACTGATCTTCGAGCTGCACAGCGAGGAATATGCCCAGATGACGCCGGCCACACTCGAGGCGTTGGGTGTGCATCTGCAGAATCCCAAGGATGGCAAATCGATGCATATTGATGCCAGCAAAAAGATTGGAGACTTCTTTAACAAGGTGAAGAACAAGGCTGTTGATGTGGAGAAGATACTTAAGGACAAGGATAAGCATGGACTTGTGCAGAAGTTCAAGGAGAAAACTGAAATTGTGGAGAAGAAGGTGCAGGCCAAGGTGGAAAGCCTGCAGAAGGCAGTGGAAACACACGAGGAGCAGCAGCAGGATTTGAAGAGTAAAATTGCCTCCAAAATGGAGGTGACACATGTCATGGAGGTGGCACAACTGTTGCTCTCACTACTGCACTCCTGGGGTCTGGATCCACATCTGGATAAGGTGTGTGAATCCCAACTGGGACTGCTGCGTCCCATTGTGCCCATTTCGTATGGTGTGCTCTCCAAGGCGGGCTACATGTCGCTGCTGTTGCCCACGTGGCAGAACAATTACGCCATACCGCCGGGGTTACAGTTGCCTTCGAGCTCCAAGAAGCGGCCGCTGCCCGAGGAACTGCAACGTTTGGAGCATCTGACGGCGGTCTTCACCTCGCGTCTGCATTGGGAACTGAGCACCACGCTGACATCCAATCATATACTAGCACTGGTGGCCATGTCCAACACGCTGATGTCCATGAGCGCTGCCTCATTTCTGCCGGACAGCGAGAAGCACAAGAAGCTGCAGCGGCTGGCACAGCGCGCCGAGTCGACGCTGAGCAATGAGGAGGAGCGCGAGGAGCTGCTGGCGCTGCATACATCACAGATTAAGCAGGGCTGGAGCCTGCTATCGACACACCATTGTTTCCTGTTGCCGGACAAAATCGAAGCACTGGAGCCCAAGAAATTCAAGCGTCCGCAGGTGGAGATGATGGTCAAGCGCTGGCAGCATCACTGCATCGAGATACGCGAGGCGGCGCAACAGATACTACTGGGCGAACTGACGCGCATGGGCAAGAAGGGACGCAAACAGCTGGTGGAGAGCTGGGCTCAGTATCTGCCGCTCTACACGCACACGGAGCCCATAGTGGGTGCCCAACAGGTCGCTGCTATGATTAACAGTCAGACAGGCGGCGGCGGTGGCTCTGGTGTTGGCGGCGGCAACATGAGCAATGGCAACAGTTCCTTGTCCGGCGTTGGGCAATCCATGGCTGGCGGTGTTGTGGCTGGCAGCGGCACCGGCGTCATGGGCGAACAGCATCAGGACGAGGACTATGAGGAGGAGGAGGAGGAAATCATACGCAAGCCGTCCAGTCTGTCGGAGCTGAAACGCAAACAGACCACAGCGGTTATACTGCTGGGCGTCATTGGCGCCGAATTCGGTCAGGATATATCGCAGGAATCGCCTAATCATCGCGGCAGCATAAGCATAGGCCATGGTGGCACCGAACGACGCAAATCCTCCGTGGTCGAGGGCTTCGGCATAGCCAACAACCTAGCCCGGCTCACCTCCATGGCGCTGGCACATCTGCTCTATGCGCCACCCTCACCCAAGCTGCCGCAGTACACACCGCTGCGACGTGCCGCCATAGATCTGCTGGGACGTGGTTTTACCGTGTGGGAGCCCTATCTGGATGTCTCCAAGGTGCTGCTGGGCCTGTTGGAGATCTCGTGCGAGGGCAAAGCGGTGCCCAATTTGAATTACAAATTGCCATTGACACCGCAAGCGGATGCCTGCCGCACGGCCCGTCATGCGCTGCGCCTGATAGCCACAGCACGTCCGGCTGCCTTCATAACCACCATGGCGCGCGAGGTGGCACGTTACAACACCATGCAACAGAATGCCCAATCCATAAACACGCCGCTAACGCAATCCGTGCTGTACAAGGCCAAGAGCGAGATACTGCAGTGCGTGGAGATGCTCATCGATAAGATGCAGTCGGAAATAGCCGGCCTGCTGGTGGAGGTCATGGACATAGCGCTGCACTGTGTGGACAGCAATGAGCTGAAGAGTCGCGGCCTGGCGGAGTTGTGTCCGGCCATCTGCAAATTCAATCAGATATCGCACTGTGCCCAGACGCGTCGCATCGCGGTGGGCGCCAACAGTGGCAACCTGGCCATCTACGAGCTGCGGCAGAACAAGTGCCAAATGATACCCGCGCACACGCATCCCATCACCTCGTTGGCCTTCTCGCCGGATGGCAAATATCTGGTATCCTACTCCTGTGCCGAGAATCGTTTGTCCTTCTGGCAGACCAGCACGGGCATGTTCGGCCTGGGTCAGTCGCAGACACGCTGCACCAAAGGTTACTCCACGGCGCCCATACCGGATGTGTCCCGGCTCAATCCCATGCGTTTGGCCAAACTGGTGTGGATCAACAATCGTACGGTCACACTGATGCTGGCCGATGGTTCCGAGACGCGTTTCAATGTCTAAAATGTGGTGTGTGTGTGCGCGGAGCGGACCGGCATGGTTGGAACGATAACGATAGCTTATCGATAACCGATAACAGATTTCCCGGAGTCGTCAACGTCGTCCTCCTCGTCCTGTGTTAGGCCACAAAACTGAGCAGCAGAGCTGCATACTAATTAGGCAATCAACAACGCGGGCTTCAAAAGCGAGCGACAAGATCAACAACTAAAACAATAAAAGATATAATAAATAAATAAATAAATAATTAAAAAAACAATAAAAAAAAGTTAAGCAAAATAGTAGAAAACCGAACACTGTGGAGAGAAAAGCAAAAGGAAGAGCAGAAACAAGCCCCAAACGAGCACGAAGCACGCTATAAACAATATATATAAAAAAGGAAAACTCTGTTATTTATTATGTATAATATTATTAACAAAAAAACAAAAAACAACAATTTGTATTTGTAAAATTGTATTTAAAATTTTTACTCGCGTGTCTCTACTCTCTTTTTTTTTCAACAACAACAACAATTGCAATATATTATATTATATTATTATATTATATAAAAATAGTTAACCAAAATTTTAGTTACAATATTTTCCCCCCTCTCCCCACACTATTGGCTTAAACAATTTGCAGCTAATTTGTTTATAATTTTTTCTTTTTTCGATGGAGAGGGGGGGGGGAATTTTTGTAACTTTTTCGTCAGTTTCTACTTTATAGTTCTATAAACAAATGTGTATTCTCTAGGCTTAAGAGGAAAGGAGAGAGCAAAGAGTAGAAAAAAGTATATAGATAAAGCTGCTTATTTTGTTGTTAAAATAAAGAAAATAACTAAAACTATTTAAAAGCTAAATAAATTAAACAAAAAAAATGGAATTGAGTAGGCAAAACGAAAGGAAACGAAACGAAAAGTAAATAAAACACAAAGAATAAACGCTGTTATTACTACTTATGCTATTATTATTATTATACTATTATTATTACTATTATTATTATTATCGATATTGATATTTGTTATGCCTAATGTATTGTTATCTATCTAAAAAAAACACCCTATAGAACACACACACACGCAAATACACGTACACCTACGACTACAACAAATATTTATTGCTTAAAGTTGCTAAAAGAAAAAACGAATAAGAACGTTTTAGTCGTGTCAGCTCGACTATGAGATACCCTAATCCCAGTTGTACAATATACACGCACACACACTAAAGTTACTGTGCGCCTACGACTCAACCCGTAGCATCCATCTTCAACTTCTTTAGCGAATAACTTCTATGTTTTATGCTCCGATTGCTCTGAAATTTTCAGTATCAGTTCGAAACATTGCCAAAAATATGATAAATTGCACCTGTTATCAAATTTTTTTGATTTACGGGCCAGAAATCGACCTTTATCGACTTTACACATGCCAAATGGCATTTCCTTAGCTATTTTAGTATAGCTGCCAGTTGGCATGAACGATCTTTCACCTTTGATCGTTTTGGCCCATTTGTGAACTTCTACATCATATAATTTCGTTCTGAAATTTTCAGTATAGCTTTATGATATAGTCATAAATAAATAATCCAAAATTCAAATGATTATTTTAAGAAGTGTGGAACTTATGGGCAACTATTAAATGTTCATAAGATTGTTTTAGGCTGAAAAAAAATTGGATACCAATTTGTGTATATTATCTATGAGCACATAATAACCAAATTTCATAACTCTGGCAAAAAAGGTTTATGAAAAAATTTGGGATACTCTATTCTGTAGTTTTTATTCACAATTTTATGTACCAGATTTGTAGTGAATAGCTCTAAATAGCTCATAAAATTTTAGAGCTTAATCTGTGTATTTTAAATTTCAAATCCCTAGTTTTGAGAAACCGACGAACAGGACCAAATCGCCTCGTCTATTGATGCTGATCAAGAATATATATATACACCTCCTTCTGCCTGTTCACTTCAGATCAATTTCAATTGGGATCAGGGTATACCAAAAAGTAAAAAGAATTCTTCGGCTTGCCGTAGATTTTATACTCTTCTCGTTGTGCTATAAAACTACAGTTCTATTTGACTAGAGGCCTATGATATCATCTGCTGCAAGTAAGATTTAATGTTTCATAATTGCTGTTTATCATCCAAGTCTTCTTAAATTGGGTGTAACGATAGATAATATAAATATTTAAGTGCCTAGTAAATTGCAATTGCTTCAAGAACTTGGGGAAATATGGGCAAAACCAAAACCATTTCTGATGTATAACAGTCGTGTTTATCGTCTGATCCTTCTGAAATTATAGGGAATGTGAGAAATTACAATTACTTAAGTGCCTAATGAATTTAAATACGTTAGCTTCAAGAACTTGGGATATATGGTCCAAAAGCAACTATCAGTTATATTATAATAGTCCGAGAAGTCCGACAACTGAGCAACTACTTGGTATACAGACAGACAGATGGACATCAGACGCTTATGGACCTTCTGGAGGTGACGAAAAGAGTATAAAAACGAAGTTAAAAATGTGAAATATAAATTTAAAAAAAAAAACCTTTCCTAATTTTAGCTACATTTTTAATTATTATTATTTTTTTTTTTTTGAATTTTTGCAATGTTTAACAATAATAAATTAAAACTATTTAATATAATATAAAAGAATTGTAATGCAAAAGTTTTAGCAACATTATTAAAAGGAAAACCCACTATTTACCTGTATTTATACATATATACGCATATATATACCTATATCTATATACACACACTCACACAGCCACACACACAGACACAATGAATATGTATAGACACAGACACAGACACAGATGCAGCCAAATCGCAGCGAATTAATTAAATTATTAATTAATTATTGTATTTGTATTTGTGCTTCATTTGACGAATATCTATGTATATGTATGTATGTACGTTATGTACTGTATGTGTGTATCTACTATATATGTATATGCACTCTATATATATATGCTGCATGTATGTATGTATGTATATGCGAGGTCCTTCAATCAAAGTATTACACAACATGAAATATAAATGGAAAATGAAAAAATATAAAAAAATAAAAGAAAAGATATATTATATAGATATCTATATATATCTATATATATATATATACAACAAATAAAGTCAACCAAACATGAACCAATTGCTTTGTTTTAATTGTTTTTGGTTTTACATGAATCGCCCTGTGCCCTGTGTCAATGCCTTGAGGGCAGCGAGGGTTGCCTGTTATATTTATGCCTTATGTATTAGTTTGTATTCTGAAAGGAAGTTGAGTTGAGGAAGTTTTAGCTACGGCATACCGAAAATTTTCTACTCTATTCCAGGCTATATCTTTTAGAGAAACCTTATATTTGAGTATAGATAGATATAGGTCTAAAACTTGAATTCAATAGCTTGAAGAACATGGGAAACACATATGAAATGTGTGTTGGACCTCGGTGGTCCAGTGGATAGCGCACTGTCCCGCCAAACAAGAGGTGCGAGGTTCGAGTCCCGCTCATGCCTTT